>PVKS010001463.1:96837-141276 GCA_004027875.1 Aplodontia rufa | reverse complement strand
TCTGACTTCTGATTCGATTCTGACTGATCCATTTAATAAAGTTAATATTATGTTGTACTTTTCTTGCTGTTATTTTCCCCTCCTCCTCCTCCCCCTCCTCCTCCTCCTCCTTTTTCTCCTCCTTCTTCTCCTTCATTTTGGTACCAAGGATTGAACCCAGGGACACTCAACCACTGAGCCACATCCCCAGCCCATTTTTAATTACTTTTTTATTTTGAGACAGAATCTCACTAAGTTCCTTAGGGTCTCACTAAGTTGCTAAGGCTGGCTTTGGACTTGCCATCCTCCTGCCTCATCCTCCTGAGTCACTGGGATTACAGACATGCACCACCATGCCTGGCCTAATTGTTTTTTTTTTTTCATTTTTAAGTCACAAAACATCTATATTTTAGTTTTGCGAATGATGTGTCACAGCTGTGTCATTTAATAGTATTTTCTCTAGTGACTAGTGGTGACATTGCTAACATAGGCCATATTCCCATATGTAGGTATGAATGTGTTCCTAAGTTCTGTATTCTGTTTTATTGGTGTATTTATCTGGGTCTATGTGAATTAGGCTTTAAAAATACCAAACTGCTATGATGAGAGTTCCAACACTGGGGACTTGAAGAACAGTTTACAATTGGTGCCCATAACAGTCTAAAGCAAGCTCAGCTCTGTAGAGGCTTTCAGGGCCTCTGTTTACTCCATCTTATGGATCAATCATCCTTTGTTGAAATCTGGGCCCTGATACTTTTTTGTTCCATTCTGGAGGCAGGAAGAAGAAAAAATATGACAAAAACTATCAGTTGTTTTAAGAATTATAACCAAAAAAGGGGACAATCATTCTGCTGGGATTCCACTGGCAAGAACATACGTCATAGCCTTGGCTAACTGCAAGCATAAGACTTGGAAATGCAATGCGCAGCTAGGTTGCCCTGTGCCTATCACAGTTATGCAAGAAAGGAAGACTGGACTTTGATGGGCAGCTAGCATCTCCATGATAAGCCTTGGCAAGGCTCACGCTATTTCAACAGCTGGCCCCACTTGTCAGCAAGCTCCCTTCATGTTGGCCAATGACAACAATGGCTCTAAGTGTCTTATTCTTACATGTGGCATTAGTTACCTGTTGCTGCATTGAGTACCCCAAAACTTAGTTGCTTAAATAATAAATAACAAAAAAGATGTCAGAGCAGAAAGATGGCATTGCTGAGCTCAAGTGGTTCCAACTCTGGCCATTTCAGTTGGCTCCTAAGTCTCTTGGATATATCCCCATCAATGTGAATCATCTTATATTCAAGCACCTCCTTAATTTTTAGCACTACAATATATATCCCTGGTTCATCTTGTGTATTTCTTGTCCCTGTTCTATAAGCAGGTATTTCTTTCCAAGAGTACTTGGTCCTTCTATTGGGGAATGGTATTAGAAACAGAGATCTGAGCGCTAGGTCCTTACCTGTAGACTCTCTCAGTGTGCAGAGCAAGGGAATATGTGTGTATATTAACCAAGGATGCACTCATATCTATACAAAATTCCACATGTATCCATCTGTATCCACGGGAAGCTAAACACTGATTCGCAATGTCCCCAGCTCTAGCCCATTGCCCCGTGGATCATTCCAGCACAACCCCACTGTCATTGCGGGAGCCCCGGCTCCCATCCAGAAACTTCAATGTTCCACTTCAGTAGGCACATGTAGTGGTTCAGAACCATTAGCCCCCTCATTTAATTCTAAATATTTAATTGATTTTCACTGATTTACTCTTTGACTATGAATTATTTAGAAGTTTAGTTTTTAGTTTCAAAGCACAGAGGGGTTTGTTAGCTCTCTTCCTTGGGTTGATTTCTACTGTTCTTGCATTGTAATCTGAAAGCATGGTCTTTCTGGAATGTTTTCATACTTCCTCTGTGACCTAAATTTGTACAATTCTTATAATATTTCCATGTGTAATTTGAAAAAAAAGGAAAGTGTAAATTTTGGTACATCTACTGTATGCCATTAGAAACATTACAAATACGTAGAAGGTATATGGATGCTTGAGAAAAATAAAACTCAACACACAATGCTATGTGTGTATAATGCAAACTTCTCAGGCACAAAAACAAAGACTGGAAAAAAACCACAAAAATGAAAGTATTGACTTGCAGTTGTAGAATTCTAGGTAATTTCTTTCTTTTCTCAAAATTGTATTTAATGTTGTTTTATTGTTTGTATAATTTATGACAATATTGATCCCACAAAATATTAGCTTGATAAATTAACCATGGGTCAAAAGCCTTTAATTCTACACACATGTTTTTGAGTTCCTGCTATGTGCTGGAAACTGAACTAGACCCTAGGGAATCCAAGATTGAGAAGCCAAGGTCACTCTCTCAAAGCCCTCTGAGTTCAGGAGGGACCAAGCAAGCACAAGAATTCCCATACAGGGCATGCAGCTAGAAGACATGATTGGGAGAAATTAATTTAGAGTCAGCAAGGGGGTGTGAAATGCAAAATTTCTTATGGCACTGGGTGCAAAGGCCTGGAATCCCAGTCACTCGGGAGGCTGAGGCAGGAGGATCTCAAGTTCAAACCAGCCTCAGCACTTAAGTGAGACTTTAACTTAGACCCTGTCTGTCTCAAAATAAAAAAGGACTGGGATGTGGCTCAGTGGTTAAGTGCCCTGGGTTCAACCCCTGGTACAAAAAAAAAAAAAATCCTATGACAGACACCACAGAAAATTTCAAGGGTGGACCCCTGGAGGAGGGGGCTACTGGAAAGAGGAGACCTTGAATAATACTAAAATTTGATGGTCATCTAAAATTTTGTAGCTTACAGAACTTCCCTAAACACACACACACACAGAGAAAACCTCACTGCTATCTACCTATATCTATGCTACCTAACCTGTGAGGCAGACATTACTGTTTTGACATCCAGTTTTAAGAGTTGGAAACTGAGGTCCAGAGAGGAGAAGCAACTAGCCCACAGGTATACAACTAATAAATGACAGAGGCCAGGCTCAATACTAGTTTTTTGTTTGTATTTTGTTTTTTTACAGTACTAAGGATTGATCCCGGGGCACTTTGCCACCGTGCCCCAGGTGCTACATCCCCAGCCTCCCCTGCCCCACCATTTTTTTTTTTTTTTTAGACAGTCTCTCTAAGTCCCTGGCCTCAAACTTGGAGTTCTCCTGCCTCAGCCTCCTGAGTTTTCAATGCTAGTTTTTGAGCTCCAGGTAGAGGTTTCTTTGTATAAACCCCTCTTAGAAAATAATTCCTTTGCAAGAGCCATGAAGTGAATCAACCAAGCTGCCCCATTCAGTGAAAAGAGTATCGAGTGTCTTTTCAAAGAGGAGCCCAAAACAGAAATTGAGGACTAGAAAATGGTCAGCTACACCAAGATAAAGCCTACTTGAGGTTTGTTTTTGTTTTTTTTTTTTTAATAAAGAGAGAGGGACAGTGAGAGAGACAGAGAAAGAGAAACAACTTTATTTAGCTTTTCACATGGCCTTCATTGCTCCGACACTTTGTTGTGTACATGGTGCTGGGATTTGAACCTGAGTCCTAGTGCTTGCCAAGCAAGCACCGAAACCACTGAGCCACTGCTCCAGCCCCTACTTGAGGGTTTTGTGGAATTGGACTCTTCTTGTCTTTTGCTGACCACAGAAGGGACCCACCCAGCTGCCCCAGAAGACACCAGACTTGAATGCTGGAGGCTCAGAGCCACCGCAGCCCTGTCCCCATGCTAGCTCCAGCTTCATAGCCCCTACTTCACTGTCATCTGTTCATCAGACTTGTGGAATGAACGAATGAAGGTTCTGCCTCTGACTCCGTTTCTTTCCCCACCATCCATTTATTGTAGAAGAGCCCCTTTCTCCACTCCCAAGGGCCTCCCAATATCCTTCCCCCCATCTCTGCAGGGGATCTGCTCCACCTCTTCACTCTGACTTCTCACTCAGACTTGCTAAGTTGCCCAGGCTGGCCTCAAACTTTCATCCTGCTGCCAGCCTTCCAAGTAGCTGGAATTATAAGTGTGTGTACCACCATGCGTTTACCTAATGTGCTATTATATGTATTTATTACAGACCATCTCAAATCCATTTTGAAAGACTGTTGAGTGTGACTTCATTAATAATGTATTTTGGCCTCAACAAATATTTATTGAACACCTATTACGTGCCGAGTCCTGTATTAACTGCTGGGAATATAAGGATGAGCAAAATAACTATAGTTACTGCTTTTTTTCTTTCTTTCTTTTTTCCCCCTGTACTGGCTATTGAATCCAGGGATGCTTTATCGCTGAACTATATCTCCAACCCTTATTATTTTTTATTTTGATAGAGTCTCATTAAGTTACCTTGTTAAGTTGCCCAGACTGACCTTGAACTTGAGATCCTCCTGCCTCAGGCTTGGGAGTCACTGGGATTACAAGTGTGCACTACCATGCCCAGCTAGTTCCTGACTGTATGGAGTATACAATTTAGCCAAGGGGCAGACACTAGGAAGAATGCCCAGAAACAAGCAAATATATGCAAGAAGTGCTCTGAAAGAAACAAAAAGATAACAGAGGGATCCTACTCTGAATTTGCACAAAAGGCAAAGAGTTAGAAGTATTAGGTGATCACCATTAAGAATGATGACACCACACACTTCAGTCTATAAATTTCCCTGTAAGTACTGCTTTAACCGCACCCTACCAGTATTAAGCACATTCATTATCATTCAGTTCTAAATATTTAGTAATTTTTGTTCAGTTCCTTTTAACCCACAGAAAATGCAGAAGTAAAGTTTTTTTTTGTTTTTTTTTTTTTACTTCTAAACATGTGGCTTCCTTAGCTCTCAACAAACAGCTACATTTTTGTTAGCTTTCTTTCTGAGGTTGATTTTACATTTTATTGCTGTATGACCTAAACACAAGTTCTGGATAATGGTGATTCCCTGAAATGTTTTTAAGACTTCCCTTGTGATCTAATAAATGTTCACACTGGGCTACTCTTCATGTCTAATGGGGGCTGGGGGGAAAAAAACCCCAGCAATGTATACATTTTGGTATAGCAATGCCATTAAAAGGATTATTGAACAGATCATGAGACTTGGAAAAGGACAAGTTCCACGAGAGAAGAACATTGGAAGCTAAGGAAAGAAAACCTGTGACGACCTTGGGGCAGAAGGGAGCTGGAGGCTTTGGAGGCCTTGAAAGCCTAAAAACAGGCAGTGAGGCTGTAGCCAGAGAGGGATGTGGGCAGGCAAGCAGGCACAGGTGAGGTAGGCAGCAGCCAAATTGTTAAAACAGAGAATAGAAATTAATACAAGCGAACTTTAACCAAAGGGCATTCCAAGAGCCAACCACTACTTCCCACTCCCCTCCCACAGAAACGTGGGGAGCAGGGTGGGGATGAAGCTCGTGGCGGAGAGCATCGCTAGCTCGGGGACCTCGGCTCCAATCCCAGGACCGCTCTCTGCGCGCTCACTGCGGGGAGTGGCTCGGTTTAGCCGGGACAGCTCCGCAGGCCGGTGCACCTGCATCTTCTGATTCCCAGCAGCTGCCTGATTCCTTCCACTTCTCTCAGCCGCAGGCTCCTCACTTGGGGATAACACCAACCCCTGCGAGCAGAGTACAGACATCACAGGTTTGCAGAACTGCCAGCGCCCGCCCCTGTACTGCTTCCGTGTCCGTTTTCAGCCTACTGGGGGCCTTCTAAGAGTGAGGAGGGAAAGCTTGCAGCCGCCGTGCGCCAGCGTCTCGGATAGCTGTCCTCGGCATCTGAGACGCCGGAGGTCGCCATGTCAGTACCTGCAAAATGGGGACCCTCGCTGCATCCGCCTCATATTGGAAGAAGGGTTAAATGAAAGAATAACTCACTGGAAGCACCTGGCATTGAGCCTAGCACATAAACTCGCTCAGTAAATGTGTCCCCTGCATCCAGCACCTCAGGCAACACACACACCTCCGTCTCTATCCCGGTACCACTGCTGGGTAAATGTTAACCAGGACCGGGCAAGGGCCTGCGCGGGGTGCCCTGCCCTCCCTTCCTCGCTCGAGCTCCTTCCCTCCAGCCGGGCCAAGGGCAGCGCCAAGGGCGACCGCGGAGGGCACCCCCACCCCATCACCGCGCGCGGATGCTCCGGAGCATCCAACTTCATTTCCACTTCAATTTTATCAGCGACCGGGGAGCGGGGCAGGAGATAGGAGACCGGCCCTGACACGAATTAGCCCGGAGATCGCCCGATACGGCTCCCCCGGCCTCCAGGCGCCCTCCTCGCTCGCCTCTCCTTTGTGTCCACCCTGCCTCTCTGCCTCGCCGCCTTCCATCCCCGCGGCTCCGGCCCAGGCAAGCGAGGATGTTTGCATTTGGAGGTCTTTACCAAACCGAGACGGGCAGAGGCTCTGGGACCCGGGATCTGCGCGCTCCTGGGCGCCCTCCTCCCCTCCCCTGCGCACCCTCTCAAGGCCACGGGTCACCAGGATTGATTTCGGAATGCAGGAGCCTCGCTGCTTCTCCCTCGCAGCACATCAGCACAGGGACAGCTTGAGCCCAGAGTGCCTGGAACACCAAGGGAGCCCCACTGGCCGGGATGTCCCAGGGGAAATCTGCCCTGTGTCAAGGCGTTTTACATGTCATTCTTTGGAATCCTGCCTCGATCTCTGGGAAATGAGATAGAGAAGGGGAAACTGGAGACTCGGTGTGGCAGCAACTAACCCAACGTCACACTGTGCCTGCACCTAAGTGGTCGCCAGGACTTGGACTCGATTCTATTCATTGCCTAAAATCTTGGTGAGGTGGGGAGGTCAGGCATAAATTGAGGAATTGTTCCCAACATTTGTTGCAAGAGGGGACCATGTATGATGAAGGCAATGAACGCTCTTAGCTTCAAAGGAGCTTGCTTCCTTTCCTCCTCTGTCCTTTCTCCCACATGCCCCCAACCATGACACAAACATCCCTTCAACCCCACCTTCACCCTCCCCACTCCAGGTTTGACCCAAGGAGAGCACTCTGCTCTGTTTCCACTTAGACTGATGGCGGAGGCCGAGGAACCAGAGAGATCTCTCCCCAACCTCTACCAGGGCTTGCGGTGGAGAACACCAGCCTGCCTGGCTCCCCCACCTCTGTTTCAGGGGTGCTGCTGGGGAAAATTTATGTCCCTCTCAGGTTTGGGAACCGATCCCATACTAAAAAGAAAGAAGAAAGAGAGAAAGAAATGATTTTAATATTTTTTAGGTCCAGAAATGAAGCAGAAGTGAGTAAATTTTAATGAAACGGTGCAAAAATGACATCATTTACTCAGAAATCATTAATTTGTCAGCATTAATATTTCAGCTACAACATTGCCTGTCATTTTGTGCCTGCAATGACTGATAAATCTATAAAAGCGTGCTGCTAATTTACTGAATATTTATGTGCAGTGTCATTTGCAGAGTAAGAATGGAATTTATTTCATGCCGAGTTCTGCGGGAGAACATTCCCCACAAACCTTCACCCTGGTGGGTGGGGGAGGGCAGGGGGAGATTCCAAACTTCCTGGAAAACTGGTGACAGGATGGGGAGGAAACGGCCCCATGGCTTAGCCCCCAGCCCCAGTGCACATGGGAGGGACCACCCCATTTTTGCACAGGTTATACAAAATCATCCTTGGAATATCCTTAACTCCCCATCTTGATGAGTCTACATTTTACTTCTCCTCCATCATTCCTTTAAAATTTTCCTCTCCCAGGAAGGCACCCTGGGTTCTGCCACCTTGTGCTGCAGTGGGAAGGTGGGGCTGCTGCTTAGTAAGTGTGGGACAGTCCCTTTAGGAGAGGATGGCAGGACAGGTGAGCTCCAGGTGCTTGGTGGGGCATCAGAACAGCATCTGAGAGGAGGCGAAGTGGCATAATGGGGTATCAGGCAGTCAGAGATCTGGCTCTGTGAATCATCTCAGCCATCTGGGCCTCAGTGTTCTCACCTGGGACATGGGAACACTACCAGTTCCCGTTTCCAGAGACTCAGAGGTTTGGCTATCCAAAAGCATGTTAAAGCTGCCAGCAAAGGGCTCAGGAAGTATCTGCTACTCCCAAGGTTGTTATTGCAGCCACTTTCCCTGGCATTTCCCTGGCCCTGAAGGCTGCTTAGGAAAGGATTACTGTCCTTCAAAATACTGCCATTTTACGGAGAGCATAATAAAGGCTCTAAGAAGGACCAGCTGCCCAAGGACCCCTTGCTCCCACTTCCCTATCCCCCATTCCAACAAGAGTACAAATCAAGCCTTCAAGTTTTACACAATTTTGCTCAATTTCCTGCCTGAATGGCACTGGGCCTGACCCTCTGCAGGTGCTCAGGAAATGTTCGTGGAATCAATAAAGGACAGCTAAATCTCCCATCTTCTGAAAGCTCTTTGTCTCCTCCCTCCTGCTCTGCACACTCGATCAGGAGGGACTCTGATCAGGGCTGACTCCACGGCTTCCTCCTCTGCAATGCCTGTCACATGGTTCCTTTCCCTTCTTTGCCAGGATCCCTGCTCCTTATGGAGTCCTCTGTTGTGCTTACCTAGACCACGGCTCAAGGGTCTTTCTGCTTCCATTTCCCCCTCTGATGTAATCAGCAAGAGCTGCCAGGGCTTTCTAAGGGGCAACCCTGAGAATGCCACATCCTGACTCAAAAGCTCCCATGGCTCCCTGCTGCACAAATATGGATCACCACCTCCTCTTTTCTCTCTGACAGATCCACCCACTATTGACACACATGCCCCACGTTTTGTGTCTTCAAACCTGTGCATTCCCCTCTGCCATTGTCTCTCCATTACTCACAACTAAATCATTATTATCCTTCCAGGCCCATCTCAGCCACGCCTGAAAGTTCCCTGACAGCCTCAGAAGAATGCATCCTCTGTATGAATACGTAACAACAAATCCTACCATTATGTACAACTATAATGCATCCAAAAAAATATGGGGAGAAAAAAAAAGAATGCTCCTCATCCTTAGTGAGGTGGTGGGTTTCTCCCAAGTGGGGTCTGGTGTGGGAGAATCTTACAGCTAGAGGAGGAGAGGGCTGCCTTATCTGTATTCCAGGGGGAACACTGGACCAACATCAGCACTATGTGACCTTGATTTTGCCTTTATGAAATGGGCTGGTACAGCTGTCTAAAGTCCAAACTCTGAGGCTTTCATGTGCATATCCTGGCACTAAGCATGGTGTGCCAGTCATATAGTAGTTGCTCAATAAATACTCATTAACTAGGAGTGGTAGCACATGACTATAATCCCAGTGACCTGGGAGGCTGAGGCAGGAGGATCACAAGTTCAAGTTCAAGACCAAGCTGGGCAGCTTATTGAGATCCTGTCTCAAAGTAAAAAATAAAAAGGTCTGGGTATATAGCTCAGTGGTAAAGCATCCCTGGGTCCAATCCCCAGTGCTGCAAATAAATAGATAATTAAAAATTCTTGTTGATAGACAACTCTAAGGTCTACTCAGTGCCAGGGTTCTGTGGTTCTGAAACTTGGTATCATCCAGAGAGACGTGGAGAGACCACCTGGGGTCTGCCAGAGGAGAACGTGGGTTTAACTGACAACAGCCCTGCAGGCAGACTTTGCTGTCCCTGATTCACAGATGAGGAAAGTGAGTCTACAAGGTTAAATGACCTGACTGGGGTCACACCCAGGTCCTTAGCTCTAAACTCAGGACTTTTTCACTGTGTCTGATGCTTTCCTTTTCCCTTAGAATAAACCCACGCTCTCAGCGGCCTAGGAGACGCTGTGTGATCAAGTCCTTGAAATCCTCTCCCGCTCCCTCTCCAGATGAATCAGAGCCCACTGGCCTTCTGGGTGCTCCTTGAACACTCTAAGCTCATTCCCACTTCTGGGCCCTCAAACTTGCTGTTCCCTCTGCCTGGAAGGTTTGTCCTGGCCATCTAGGCCTAAACGCCAAAGTCACCTCTCAGAGAGGCCTTCCTTGCCTATTCAAGCTTAAATAGGTGTTTTATTTCTCTCCTACAACACCTGTTGTGGTCTTACACACCCATAGCCCATTTCTCTCCTGTGGCCTCCTGAGGGACAGCCTGGCCTCCTTCTCACCCCTGCAGGCAGGTCTCTGAACAGCACCAGCTCTGGGCAGCTGATGGACAGATGGATCCAGGACTTGCTGCAGCTCTGGCTGTACTTGGAGAATGGCTGCCAACTCCCCATCTTCCAGAAGAGGTGTGGGCTCTGGGTTTGGTAGGGTGGTAAGAGCACAGATACAGTAGGTTGGGGGCACCAGGAATGGAAGGAGCACCCAGCTCCCAGAGGCTAGGTCCAAGGGAGGCTGAAGCCGGGAGGCACTGCCCACCCTTGTCCTCCCCACCTCCCACCCCCATGGCTCACACTCATTTCCTTCCCGGAGTCAGTCTCATTTGCTTTCCCTAAAAGCCGCTGGAGGAGCCAATATGTACGTGATGAATATTTCATCTCCTGAGCGTGGGTTTGCGGGAGAGCTGTGATCACCCGGGGAGGGAGCGCGGCTCAGCCATGCCTGGGAAGGAGGGGGACTGAGAAGGGCGCAGGCAGTAGGGTCTCAAAGATGCAGGTTCTTGGGCTCATTGGCCTGCCTCTGCTGACATTGGCAATGGGGCAGCCCTGGATCTGGGGTGCAGATACTTCACGCTCTCTGGGATTCCCAGCCCTTCCTTGGGGTTCACCCAAGTCTAAACCAGACTTTGCCATGAGCTCAGAGGCTCAGGTTGTCGAGCTAAAGGTGCTCCTGGCATGGCAATAGCCAAAGGTGTGGAGCATGTCCTGGTACTCTGCAGTGGTTCACAACTAGGAAACCTGTGAACATCTCACTCTGGGGACTGAGGCTGGGAAACCGCAGTCTGAAAAGGGAAAAAGGGAACAGATACAGCACTGAGGAAGAGGGCAGGAGAAGGATATGCAAAGTTATCTCTCCTGTCCCAGGCCCTGTCATGGCCACTTTGCTCTCTCCCCATCACCCAGGACTGTAGTCTCCCCACAGCGATGGCCAAGCTTAGCTTCTCCAGCTCCGGGGTCTGACTGTCCTGTCTGCCAGTCCTCTGTTCCCTCGCCAGTTGAGTGACCTTTGACCCTCTCTAACCCTCTTTCTCCATCTGAAAGTGCTATTGGCCACAGCAGCCCACAGGTCATTCTGAGGGGCTAGCAGAGTGCCTGGCACGCAGCAAGGACCCAAGGGTTTTGGGTCCACAGCACACGCATGTGCATGTGCGCACGCACACACACACACATCACCAGGACCATGTAGACCATAACAGCTCCTCCACCTCTACATAGAAAACAAAGGACCGCCCCGTCCCTCTTTCACCCAGGGTCTCTCTCCACTCCCTCTACCCTGTCCACCCCTTTGCTACCCATCTGCCCCACAGCCTTGAGCCTCTGCTCAGAAGGAGGGGAGGCCTCCAGCTTCCAGGGCCTCAGTAGGTCCTGGCAGTGTCCCCCTTACTCCTAGCCCCAGTGGGGGGAGGGGCAGCCAGATCCTGCCCCTCCCCCCACTGGCCAGGCGCAATCCCCTCCCCAGTCCCCACCCACCACATTACCCTCTGAATACTCTCATTATACCATTACTAATTAGGGCTGCTCAGCAAATTGGCGGCTGCATTAGAGGGAGACAGTGTGCGGGAGCATATGGCATAATATCGTATTAATGAACACTCTAAATTCAAACCCAGGTCAGCTGCTCGCTTCTTGCCCGTGTCACCCACGCTAAAGGGAGGGAGTGGGAAAAAAGCAGTCAACCTTTCCCTTGCCTCTCTCTCCAAATACACAGTCCCCAGAGTGGGCGGGGCAGGGCGGGTGGGGTTTTTTTAAATCTCTGGTGAAGTCAGAGCCTGGGCCTGCATGGGGGGCTGCAGAAGGGCCTCCCCTTACCGTCTTGTGGAAGTGGACACTTACATAGTGTCCACAGCTAATAATAATGAACCAGAGCCTGCAGCCAGGCTGGGCACCTGGATTCTCCCTGACTCCCAGCACCCCTGTGGAGGGGTTTAGCACAGGGGGCCAAGCTGAAGGCCAGCGGTGCTTTCTCAAGGTTGCTGGTGGCTGAGGTGGGCACCAGCCTCAAGTCCTGGCTCTTAAATCTGAGATTTTCCTGTTCTGTCCAACCCGAAATGTAGGAGAATCAGGCTGGCAGAGCTCACATGGGCAAGCCCGGGGTGGACACGCGACCTCCCCCTTCTCATTCTCTCTCCCTTTCCTCTTCTCTTGTTCTGCAGAGGACACACCGAAGAACAAGGTCAAGGGCTGGTCTGGAGTGTTCCCTGCATCTGGGAGGAGGAGGTGAGGGTGGGCGCAGGAGAGTGGGGCCATGTCAGGTCCTTCTGAGGAGGCCTGGCGGAGAAGGTGAGCCCTGAACAAGGATCCTGAGGGGGTGGAAAGACCAGAACCAAGCTGGTCTCTCCCTGGCTAGGGAGGGCTGTGCCCACGGATGCCAGGGACTGTGCCTGTCCAAAGCATCCCGACAGCTAGTACTGAGCAGAGATGAGCTTCATAGGGCCTCCCCAGGTCATCCATCTTGCTGGCTGCTGGCTGGTGTCAACAATCCTCAGACTGGTTTCCTGAGTGTCTAATTCCTTGGTGATGGGGAGAGAGCATCAAGGCCAAGGGCTGCTCCATGCCTGCTACCCGCTGAACCCAGAGGCCAGGGGCGGGGTGAAGAGTGGACCTCGCATAGCTCTCCTTTCTCTGTCAAAACTTTCCTCAACTTAGCCTCCCTGGAAAAGCCTTCCTGATAAAGACCACCTAGCTCTTTACATCTGAGAGGTCTTAGGGTCTCCTCTTATGCGGTGTCCCCAACTTGAGGACTGGGAGAAGTGTGAGGGCTTGGCCATATTCCCACCAAGCCAAAAAGCAAACAAAAAGAAAAATCCTGAGCCGCAGCACATGCCTGAAATCCCAGCAGCTTGGAAAGCTGAGGTAGGAGCATCGTAAGTTCAAAGCCAGCTGCAGCAACTTAGTGAGACCCTGTCTCAAAATAAATAAAGTGAATAAATAAATACATAAAAAGTCTGGGGGTGTAGCTAAGCAGTTAGCAACCCTGGCTTCGATCCCTGGTACCAAGAACAAAAACAAACAAAAAAAGAAAAATCCTTTCTCCCTCTGCCAGCCCAACTCTGGGAGCTGGGTCTCCAGGATGAGGCAACTTTGGGGTGTCTCAAGGGTGCTCTGGGCTAGGAGTCAAGGTGGATCTCCACACCAAATGAGTCTCAGTCCAAGCCTCTCCAGCTCCTTCTCTGGCTCCCATCTTTGTGAATTCAGTTCCTGACTCCCTGTCTTCCTCGCCCACAGTTGTGAAGATCAGCAGAAGTTCCTGGTCCTTGGAAGGGTTTACTGGACACATTGCCAGAGCAGGTGGGCCCTTGGGATCAGCTCCTCCTCCCTCAGGTCAGATGGGGACTATGAGTTCGTGTCCTTGTGTACGATTGCATATGGGGAAAGAGTAAGGGTAGAGGCAGGGCTGATCAGCAGGGGCTGATCTAGAATCAGAGAGGACTCGCCTGGCAGGTCTCCAGGAAGTGAGTTTCTTCTTTCTTTACTTTCCCTTCTGTGCAATGTCTTCACAGTTGCTTAGCCAGCACTGGGGGATGCTTTTGTGAAAGACCTATTGGCTGAGCATGAGCAAACCTCTCTCCTCCCAAGTTGGCTGCTTGGCTTAAACAAGCAACTATGCCTCTCCCCAGCTGTTGGGCAAGGATAGGGCTTAGGGGCACCTGCACAGGACCCTTGGGGGCAACAATGAATACAGAGAGTGTGAGGGCCTCCCCATACCCCAGACCTGCAGTCCCTAGGAGAGGAGCCCTCAATAGGGGCAGGAGCAAGGGGATCCATGCAGCTCCCTTTCTGCCCTTGACTGGCTGTGTGCCACACTTCTGTCCCTGCACCCTGCTGCTGCCACTCAGCCACTCACACTGTGGTCATAGGATCATTTCCTTTGTCTTCAGAACCCACAGATCCTCACCCTCCTCCCTGTGGCTCTCCCAGCAGGGAAACCCAGGAGGAGTAAGTAATGGTGGCCCCTCCCAGTCAGGACTAGCAGGGTGGAACCTGGGGGTGTCATCAAGCCCTGGATGCCAATTACTGTATCTGCCCCCACCAAGCCATAGCCACCCTCTACCCGCAGCTGGAGCCCACGCCCCCTGGTAGGGGAGTAAACAAGCCCAGGAAAGGTGTTGGCTGTTCCTGGATTTTAGAAGCTGCTTGTCCTGACTTGCTGGTGTGTTCGATGCCCCCCACTCCTCCATGGCGAGGCTTTGGCTCTGCTGTGTGTGTGTGAACCGAGGCTCCACAGTGGCTTGGCTTCTTCCCCAGGGAGGAGTGGCTGAGCTGGAAGGCAGCTGAAAGGCTATTTCCTTGGACGCCTGTACCTGGGACCCAGAGAAGTGAGGTGACTTGCTTAGGTGACAAAGCCAGCAGGATAGAGCGCCAGGGCTGGGTAGAGTGTACTTTCTGCAATTGACCCCATGGCTAGAGCTCTATTCAAGACCCCCACTAATTACCAGAGCCCTAGACTTGTATCCTGCTGGCCCTTAGATCAGGGCAAGAAAAGGACCAGTCACATAATTTATGGTTCTCGGTGCAAAACAAAATGCAGGACCCTTTGTTTAAAAAAAAATGTGTCTTATTAAGGTTTTAAGACAGGAACCAAAGAGCATTAAACCATTAAACCTTGTAAGCATAGGGCTCTGTGCACAGATCACCAGCCTGTAAACCTGGCCCTGGGCTGGGACCATGTCAGTCTAGTTCCTTTATATCTATGAAGACCTTGCACACATTCTAGAAGTTTCCCTACCCAGGGTCAGAGTGCTGCAGCCACAGCTACCGCACCATCTCAGCTGGGGAGGGGAGACTGAGTCAGTCTACTGGGGTGTGGAAGGCAGGGCGGCTGGCCTGGGAATGAGATTGGAACCATCTCTTGTAGGGGCAGTGGGCATAGGCTCTGGCAACCAGAGCCAAGAACCTGTGGATTTCAGAAGAGGGCAGGGGCCAGGGTGTCCTGGTACTGTCCTTTCTCAGTGTCTCCGGGTGTCCTGTAGAGGAGCACCTGTTGTTTACTTCTGTGGGTGTATAGTGTGTGCGCAGGGAATGCCGGTGCTGGGTGCTTTGTGCGTATACAGGGTGCACATTACACCTCGGTGTGCCATCACAGCCCAAGCACAAGGTGGGCAAACTCACCCCCTCTCGCAGGTGCTGCCCCCATGGGTGCCCTGGCCCCTGTAACGGAGGGCATGTTCCTATCCTCGGGCACTCTGCATTGGAATTCAGGCCCTTGCCACCCTGTTCCCTGCTTGCTAACTATAAACTATCTGATTTATATTCATTAACCAGTACTAGACAGCGGCAGGCACAGCAAACTTCAGGGGGGGACTTGCCTCAGTCGTCAGGCAGCTGCATTTCAGTTAATTAAGGGGCTGTAATTGTTGTCCCGGACAAGGGTCCCCAGGGCACAGGCTTTGTAAATAACTACCCTCCACTGCCCCCATCTCTCACCTGCCCCTCCCTGCCTCAGAAGCCAGGTAAAGGAGCTGAGGCAAGAAAGAAGGCTGAGGGGAAGGGGTGGTAAAGACTGCAAGGTGGGGGGCGCCACTCCTGCATCCTTGTCTCAGAAAGGCCACATGCCAGGGCCTGAGGTGGGCTGGGGCATTCCTGCGCAAAGCATGGTGGGGCAGGGTCATGGAGATCTAGATTTTACCGCTCAAACTGGCTAAGCACAGGAAGGAGGGGCCTGCCGACTTGTGTGCACTGGCACACGCACACACACCCCTCCAGACCCAGTTGCTCATACTGTTTCCTCCTCATCTGTCCACACACCCACCCTGTGAGCTCAGCCTGGAACCTGGGCACTGAGCAGGTTCTCTTTCATCTGTAGACACAGTGGGAAGAAACCTTCAGTGGTCAGGCAGGGAACTAATGAAGAAGGGATGTTATCTCACCAACCCAAGCAAATGGAAGGAGGCACTTCTAAAAAAAAAAAATCTAAAGAGCTGTAATCTCACCTACTTGGGAGGCCTAGGTAGGAGGATCACAAGTTGGAGGCCAGCGTGTATAACTTAGCAAGACCCTGTCTCAAAATAAATTTAAAAAGGGTTTAGGGATGTAGCTCAGTAGCAGAGCACTTGCCAAGCTTGCAGACTATGGTGGATCTTCCAGTCTGATGGGGGTGGGGTGGTGCCATCTCAGAGCTCCCACTTTGATAGGGGAGAGGTCTGTCCTCTAAGAAATTCCTGGTCTGCTGTAGAGTGGTGTGGTCTGGGAAGACAAGTCTGCTGAGGGAGGTACATGCTAACACTGTCCACAGCAACCAGTGTAAATGGATGTCAGGCAGCGGAGAGCACGATTCCTGAGAAAGCCAGAGGCCCTCCAGGGGAAGAGAGTTGTGAGCAGAGATTTGAATCAACAGCTGATTTGAGCCGATTGCATAGATGTTTCCAAGTGCCCGCTATGTGCCACAGATAAAATGCAAATGAGACTGCTGAGTTCCTCTGTGCGAACAGAGGGAGGGAAACAGCGTGTGCCCTCGAGTCTGAACATGCCAACGTGTGTGCCCATCATATGTGGCCTCCATGTGAGCCTATTTTCCAAATATCTATTGAGTTCCTGCTGTATTTCAAATGATCCAAGGGACACAGGAGAAAACAAGCGTGATGGACAGTTTGTGGCCTCATGGAGTTGACCGTGTACGTGTGGGTACACGTGTGCATGCAGTGCATGTATCCGTGTCCTGTGTCCATGCATCTGCGTGTGAGCATGCGGGTCCCTGAAGGGGAGCTGCCTTGAGGCTGCTGGAGGATTCACATTGTCCGGTGACTTTTCCCGTGGAATTATCGTCCTTGGACATCTTCGAACCTGTGACCCCTTAGGCTCACTTTCCCTGACACCACTCCTTGCTGCAGGCCCAGGGAAACTGGGTTACAGCCTGAAAGGCATCAGCTGCCCTTGAATCACTGATCACCCTGCAGCAAATCCAAACTGATTCCTGTTAACCTCACTTACAGTTTAGGACTCTCCGCGCCCATCTTCCAGCTCCAACCCCCACCCCACACCATGCAGGAATCTCAGGTCAGGCAACAACCCTCAAGGCGACTTTTGACAAGATGCTACGGAAGTACGCGCTTCACTTGGATCTGTCTAGATGGAGTCTAGCAAAGAAGAGAAAATAAGTTTCTGTGTCCCTCTCCTACCCCCTCCACCCCCATTCCCACCTATCAGCCCTTATCTGAAAGAAAAATGAGAGAGTTATTAGGAGTTTCATTAGGGGTGAGCAGGTTGGTAATGAAATTACATTTCAGCTCTGTCTCAGCCCCTGTAAGTATTAAATGGTTTGATCAATGGTGTTCACACAATTAATTCTGCCTGATTGCAGAGAGTGACTGTATCGACAATTGGGTTTCCCCCCTTGAGTTCTGTCTCTGAGCCAAACGTGCCTTCAGGAAGTTTGGAGGGTGTGGTGGGTGGGAGCCTTTTTGCTGAATGCCATGTTAATGCTCATATAGACTATTTTTCTTTAAGCGTAAAGAAAATTTAAGAATTAAATTACTGAATTCTAGACCAGCAGAGATGAGATAACCCACACACCCGCCTCCTGTTTGTTTATTCATGAGACCAGCATTCCTGCGCAGTTCTCAGACCCCATCTGTCCCAGGGCTCCTTCCTGGGACAGGACGATCGGCCTCCTTCCCTGGCCTCTCCTGTATGCTATCTCAGGCTGTCAGAGAGCCTTCCTTGCTGGGCACGGTGGCACACGCCTGTAATCCCAGAGGCTCAGGAGGCTGAGGCAGGAGGTTCACAAGCAAATTATCGAGGCCCTGAGTAACTTAGCAAGACTCTGTCTCAAAATAAAAAATAAATTGGGCTGGGGATGTAACTCAGTGTAAAGTACCTCTGGGTTCAATTCCAGTGCCAAAAGGAAAAAAAAAAAGAAAAGAAAGAGAGAGAAAGAGATTTCCTTGTATCCCACTTAAATCTCTACTGCTTTTGTGTACTCCTGGGGATGTGGAAGGCCTCTTGGTTTGGCCATTTGTGAAACAACACTTTTTTTTTGCTTTTCCAACATTCAGTTGTGTATGTGGTGCTGGGTCCTTGTGCATGCCAAGCTAGCGCTCCAACTGCTGACTCCAGTCCCAAAGCTGGTGTTTTTGAAGCTGGGGAACCTTCAGTTCTAGGGAGTCTGCCCATCATGACTTGTTTCTTTCTCTAGCCAGCCACACTTTGGACACGCTGCTGCAGCAGGGGCCGGGTGGGCCTGGGCAGGTGTGCAGTGACTCTTACCCAGATTCAGCCCTGCTTCTCAGTAATGTCCCCCATGGGGAACCCGCATTCCTGGAAGGGAAGGCCGTGACTGTGAGATGCTGGCAAGGGGCAGTGGGGCAGGGAGGGGCTAGGTGGACAAAGACTGGCAGATGAGAAAGGTTCTAGTACTACATTCTTTAAGCCAATATGATTTCATGAAATCCTTCCAAATACCTAGGGAAGTAGGGAGCTCTTTTATCCCCCATTAGCACATGAGAAAACAGGCTCAGAGGAGTGAGGGTATTTCCCAGGTCGCCCAGCTAGTTCCCGTGGGACTTCCTGAGAGGAAGGATGGGAAAGGACCAAGCCTTCCTCGAGCAGCTGGGGCTCACCCTATGGCACTTGTAGCCTCCCTCTCTGGGGCACCCTCCTCTAGCACTGTAGCACTCATCCCTGCCTCTACTTTACCTCTCAGCACCAAGGAGGACTCAGCCTCTTGCCTGTGTGCCCGGGTGGTCCCATTGGGGAATGGTGCCCTCCAAGCCCAGCCCTGCAGCTCCCAGGGTTAAGAGATTCCTAGGAAGAAGACCACAGCATGTGTAAGAGGAGGAGCCCACAGGTTGAGGTCTTGGGAGAGGAGCTCTTCAATCAGGTCGCCTTGGATCTAGGTGACTGAAAAGGCAGGAAAGGAAATAATTATTGGGCCTCTTTCTCTCCTTTGTAAACTGTTACTCCAGGGCCAAAGCCCAACAACTGTAGTGGCCAAGAATAAGGGTAGATTTCACAAATTTCCATATAGTCATAGAATAGTATGCAGGCACCAACAGTACATAACCACCCGGGGACATGTGCTTGACGGTTGTTAAAGGAGAAATCAGGATGAAAACTGAACAAGTCAGTTTGGGGAGTGTGTGTCTACGTTAGGCCCCAGGCTGAGAGGTACAAAAACATCATCTTGCTAACACCTTATCACAATCCTATGGGGACAACATTATTACCTTCTCCTTACAAAGCGGGGAAGTGAGGCTTAGAGCAGTGGGATGTCTCATCCAAAGCCACACAGCCAATAGCTGGTGAAGTCAAGATTCTGTTCCGGGCACTCTGGCCCAGCACTTGTGCTCTTAACCACTACCTTATAATGATCTCACGCTACGGGCCAATGCTTTTAACTTACAAAGTATGCTAATGGTTATGATTTCCTATAAAAATTTACACATGCACTCTCAGAAGCACTATTAATGAGCCCATTTTATAAAAAGGAATTGGGGTTCAGAGAAGTTAGAGACTTGCCCAAAGTCACACAGCTGATAGACTGAAGTAGCAGGCCTAGAACTCAGTGTACAGATACAAACCCTGCCTTCTTTCTTTCTTTTTCAGTACTGGGAATTGAACCTGGGGCACTTTACCACTGCACTACAATCCCAGCCCTTTCTTATTTTTTCTTTTTCTTTTCTTTTTTTTTTTTTTTAATTTTGAGACAAGGTCTAAGTCGCCCAGGCTGGCCTTAAACTTGGCCATCTTCCTGCCTCAGCCTCCTGAGTCACTGGAATTAGAGAAGTATATCGCCATGCCCAGCCAAACTCTGTACTATTTCAAGGGAAGAATGGAAACAGAGATAAGAGAGACCCATACAGTCACCAAACTAGACCTAGCAGAGATCAAGTGACCCTGAGCTTGGAAAAATGAAAGAAAAAGCACCCACCTCCCTCAGCCTGTCTCTATTTAAATGTAGAGGGAGAAAAAAAATCATTTGAAGCAGGTGCCTGAAGACTTGCATTTAAGAAAAATGCATGGAATTAAGCCTCTATAAAGCTAGGAAAGCTGAACCAACCATCATTGAGGCTTGAAATGAGATTTTATGTTTCCCTCGTTCTGGGCACAGGGCCATCCACAGTGCCACGTGCCAGGATGGTGAGGACCACTTGTTCGTTAGAGACACCAGGGGCTGGTGGCTATCCGCCCAGCCTGGCCCGGCCTGGCCCCACCCTGGTGAGTGCCAGCTGCTAGCGGCCCGTCAGAGGATCAGGCTCCGGGAGCGGCCGTGTGAGTGTTCCAGCTTCTGGCTGCTCAAGTGTGGCCCACAGAGGAGCAGTATGAGGGTCCCTGGGGGTTGCCAGGAATGCAGAGGCATTAGTATTTCAACAAGATGGGGAAGTGATGTCTGCCCACCACGGTTCTGAGAAGCTCTACTCTAGCTGAAATCTGAGCAGAGGAAGGACAGGTCTCAAAGGCCCCTCTTGCTACTTCCCTGGGCCCCCAAGCCTGAGCAGCTCACCCAGACCCTGGGAGACCTGCAGAGTGTGGCCTGGGTGCAGGGAAGGAGGGAGGAGGAGGAGGCCTGCCCCACAGAACTGCTTAAGGCCCCTGCTGGCCACAGCCGGAGAGGGTGGGGGTGGAGAATTCTGCCTCTTCAGCAGATCTTTCTGGAAGGAGAGTCAAGGTGCCCCTGGTTCCCTCCCCTCCTGCATGGGGACCAAGTGTAAGAACGCCCTGTGCTGGATGGCAGGGCAGGTGGCCAAGGGCACTGGGTTCACCTTCCCCAGAGGCACCACGGTTGGAGAGGCTGGGCCCTGCCCCTGCTGGCCCTGCGATCCCTGAGCTGGCCACAAGGGTTGGACCAGGGAGCTGCTTCTCTCCGGAACAGGGAGGAACAGGGAGGGCCTCCCTTTGGAAGGGCCTTCCTCCTGGCCACCCAGCCAGTCACACCCCAGCCTTCTGACTCTCTGCTGGCTCTCAGGACATCATCTTCTTAAAGAGACAGCTACTCAATTTTTCTTTGCAGCATAACCACCCAGAGAACAGAGATTCGGAGCCTTGGGCCTGGTTGGGGAAGGGGCTGGGCTGCCAACCTCAGCGCACAAGAATTAGACCCCTAGTTGAAGGGGTTTGTAGCCCACATTTAGATCACCTAGGGAGCTTAAAGCAACACCAACGCATGTGGTACCACTCAGGCGAATTGACTCAGAATTTCTTGGGGCTGGTGGTGGACAGGAGGTGTTAGTATTTCTTTAACACCAACTTAGGTGCGGAGGAACCAGCCTGTCCTCTTCACTTAGACTATGAGGAAATGTAATCCACATAACAACAGCAATGACAGCTGCATCCAAGAGAAGGCCTTGCTCAGGGGGAAGGACACCATGGGCTCCCAACTTCAGGTGCAGTTGCAGAATGAAAAGGGCCCCCTCCCCACCCAGCTGGGAGAACCCTCCTCCCTGAACCCTGCCTGAGAGTTAGTGGAGATGGTCTAAGCCTGATGCAAAGAGCTCTGCCCCTCAGAGGCTGTGTGACCTCAGGCAAGTTGCCTAACCTCCCTGATCTTTGATATCTTCACCTATAAGACAGAAGCAATAATGCCTAATTCACAGATTTGTGGGGAGGATGCCTGACACAGGTAGGTGTTCTATAAAGTATGGCTGGATGGGCCAATCCTTGGCAGGGGTAGGAGCTGTTACCCCTAGAAATCTAAGATCTGCAAACCAAGACCAAGGGAGTCCTGTTCATCCAAGATTCCAGAGCTCCTGAAAGGTTCCCTGGGGGCTGGGGAGGCAGACGGACAGCAGGGGGGCCTCTTCAAGGGGCAGAGTTTATCCACATGACTGAGGCCCCAGGATTTCAGACTAAGGTGTGGGTAACTTGACAGAAGAATAAGCTGTCTTTCATCTTCCTGTTCTGCTAGAGTGATCCCAGTCTCACTGTGGGAGGACTTGGGACTCTCACCTTCTCTTCACCCATCCCCCACAACAGAGCCCCCTAGGGCACGTCGGGGTCACAGAGATGCTGGCATGGCCAACCTTTGGGATCAAAGAGTGGGCAGGGCCTCCCGCCTGTGCCAGCCAGGAAGGGGGAACAGCCAGAGGGAGGGGGAGAGATCTTTCGGGGCTGGTGGAGGAGGGAAGGGGGCCAGAGGAAGTACCTCGCAGTCTCCCCATGCCTGAAAGCCCAGAAGGCACCCTCCTCCCACCGCTCCCAGCCAATTTCCTGGTTCTCAAACCTCTCCCTGCCCGCTTTGCTTCACTGCCACCAGCAGGGCTTCCATTAAAGCTGCAGTTTCTGGTCTTCCTTCCTTCTCAGTCCTCATCCCACACAGGATCTCCCCACCTGCAGTGTGCCCAGGCCACAGGTGAGACTGGGCAGGACCCACCCCATCGGCTTCTTTGATGAAAAGTCCTGAGGATGGAGAGATGGGGGGAGGGTGGCAGGGAGTGTGTCCTGGGGCCTGAGCTGCCATCTGGGGCTGGAAGGGGCATTGGCTTGTTTTCCTTCCTTGAGCAGGTACAAAAGAAGCCACATTAACACAGCCCTGCCTTTGAAGCTTGCCTTTGAAACCCAGACTCCTGGGTCCATGCCAAACAGGCTCCCAGCCACCCCACATGGCCTCCTGCTGGAGCTGCATCAGCTTCCAACCTGCAAGATCAAAGGGTTTCCCCTCCCCACCATGCAGTCCTCCCTGTCCCTAGACTGGGAGAGACTGTCAGAGCCAGGGAGGGGGTCAGAGGGTCCTCAGGGGTACAAGCTCAGGGGACTCCTGAACAGTTATGCTGCTGAATACATTTCGGGCCAGCTGCCAGATATCTTTACACATATAGATGGCCTCGATTCTTCCCTACAGTTGTTACTGTGTCCTAGGTCCCATTTTACAGATGAGGAAAACGAGGCTTTGAGGAATTTAAATAATGTGTCCAGGGACTGGAGCTGTGGCTCAGCAGTTGGAGCCCTTGCCTGGCATACGCGAGGACCTGGGTTCAAACCCCAGCACCACATACACAACTAAGTGTCAGAGAAACAAAAATGCGATAAAAAAAAATAAATAAAATAGGTTCTCTCTTTAAAAAAAAAAATGTATCCAAGGAGTTAGGATTGAAAATCTTCTGATCCCAAATCCAGGGAAAGTCCTACCACCCTAGAGAGAGATCATTTCCAATTCCTGGGCACCAGCTGAGACACAGGCTTCAGTCTCCAGAGCCAACACCTCATTAAATGCTACCCCTGTCTTCTTTCAAATTTCCCTAATTTCAGGGGGCCTCATTCCTTCCTCCTCCTCCTCCGACCTGCTGGGACAGAAAGGTATCCAGGGACCTACTAGATGATGGATTTTCTTTTCCTCCAGGCCTTCCAGCCCTCACTTTGCTGTTGAATTTCTAGGAGCAAGGACTGGAGAGCTGACAGGTGTGGGAGAAGGCATATGCCAGTCTCACCGCTGACCTCTTGAGAGTGCTGGAGAGAGGGGCAGGGCAGCCCCCCAATCCTGGGCAGGGACTTGGCTCCTTTCAGGTGGAGAGAGGCAGCAGGAGGGGCACCCTTCCCTAGCCTGGGAGAGAACCCCCCCATTGCAGCTCAGGCCACTACCTCTGTCCCCTGACCCCTCACCTGGCCCTCTGCTTCCTCTCTTCCTCCCACCACCTCATGTCCTGACTCCTTACCTCGCTCCAAACTACCTGATCAAAGGCAGGAATCTGGGAGGCATTAATGACCTCCTCCTCTTCCCTCCCTCTCCTTTCCTAACCCCTTCCTCTGCCCTTCCTGCCAGGACATAAATAACCCTTTCCCCAGGTGGAACCTGGGTGAGTCAGAGATGGAAGGCACCTCTACATCAGTTCTTCATTTTACAGATGAGCAAGCTGAGGCCCAGAGAGAGGGTTGTGCAACCAATTAGCAGCAGAGCTGGGACAGGGTTCCGCTTCTTAGACCTCCGGAAGCCTAAATGATGAAGAAACTTTGTTTTCTCCTCCACGTAGATGTTTCAAAATAGAAACGGCATACAGCAGTAAAACAGAACTAAATAAATTGGCACTGTCTGCTAGAATTTTCTGCTGTCCAACATGGTAGCCGGTAGCCACGTGTGACTATCAAGAACTTGAATTGTTGCTAATGTAACTCAGGAGGTGAACTTATAGTTTCATTTTCATTACTTTAAAATGTACATTTAGTCAGGTGTGGTGGAACACACCTGTAATCTCAGAGACTTGGGAGGCTGAGGTAGGAGGATTGCAAGTTCAAAGCAGCCTCAGTGACTTAGTGAGGCCCTAAGCAACTTAGTGAGACCCTGTCCCAAAATAAAAAATCAAAAGGGATTGGGATGTGGCTCAGTGGTTAAGCGCCACTGGGTTGAATCCCCAGTACTTTAAAAAAAAAATGTGCATTTATATAGCCACTTGCAGCTAGTAGCTGACCTATGGACAGCTCAGATCTGCTTAATCAACATTACTTCTTTTTGGATTTCTCTGCTTGCAGAATTGCAGTGAAGTCCCTCAAAATCTGAACTTTTGGGCTTGGGTTTTGTTGTCTATCTGTTGAGTAAACTTGTCCCATCTAGAATTCAAATTTGGGTCTGTAAAAAGGAACAAATGGCATAAAGATAATTCGACGGAATAGATTACATCTGGCATGGGCTGAAGGGCCATGTAAGGGGACTTCCATGAGGGGGTGTGGGGTTGACCTCAGAGGGGTCACACAGGTGGGGCGAGGGAGGAGAAGCCTCCTGGGCAGTTGGAACTGCAGAAGCAAAGGCTCAGAGGTAGGACCCATGTCCAGGGCTCAGGATGCATGCAGGTGCAGAGGGAAATAAAGACACCTCAGGCCTCTGAGCAGCAGTGTCTCTCACCTTGTGACATCCTGCCCATTGCCCACGTTTTGCAGGGGACCACTCTGGTCTTGTCTGCTGGAGGAGGAAAAGGCCCATCTGAAAGGAAGAAGGGAATGAAGAGGGTGAGCAAGGAAGGCAGCCAAGTGCCCCTGGGCCATGTGAGAACTGAACAGTGATGGAGGGGCCCCAGGCTGTCTCCATCTGAACCACTGTGGCAGAGACACCTGGAGGGTGGGACAGATGCTCAGGCCGTTTAGAATCAGAGCCCAAAGAATCTTAGCATCCCTAACTCCCACCAGAGGATTGTCCCAAGGTCATCAGTAATAGTACTCTGTCCCAGAAGGTCCTGAGGGAGAAGATGTCCCTTCTCGGAAACATTCAGAAAATACAACTACAAATCGATATGACAAAGAATGGGCAAAAGATGGGAACACGCAATTCACAGATGGAGAAGCCCAAGTAAATAATTGAAAGATTGGAAAACATGATCAACCTCACTGGTAGCATAATAGTGTGGTGTCTTTCACATCCAGTAGATTGTCACAAATTAAAAGTCCAGCAACACCTGTGTATCGGTGTGGATGTAGAATGACCCGACATCACTGGGAGGGGTCTACAAGGCTTGGGAGGTTGGAAATGATACTTCCTCTCTGAAGGACCATTCAACAACATTTCCTAAAACCACAGATCTTGCTTCTCTATTCTGGTCCCCAGTGACCCAAGCCGTCCTCCCACACCTCTTCTAGACCCAGCCTTGTGACATCCTTTGGCCAATGGGTTTTTAGCAAGGAGAGGCTTAATAAGCGCTTGCACAAGGTGTCCCTTGGAATCTGGAGACCACAAGCTGTGAGGAAGCTCTCACTGGCTACATGGGGAGGCCAGGAGAAAGCAAGCTGAGGACCACGTCTCACAGGTACAGTCAGGCCCCACATGCATGGCCCAGATGTTTCCGGTGTCCTAATAGTTGTTTATTTGTTTATTTATTTAATTTTAGAGAGAGAGAGGGACAGTGAGATACAGAGAAAGAAAAAGAGAATCAATTTTATTTAGTTTTTCATGCGGCCTTTGTTGCTCTGGCACTTCATTGCGTACGTGGTGCTGGGGTTTGAGCCCACGTCCTTGTGCATGCCAGGCAAGCGCAGTAACCACCAAGCCATTGCTCCAGCCCCTGTCCTAGTAGTTGACACTGCTCCTAGACCCTGGTAAAGAGACACGGTGTCCCCACTGTTCCCTGTATGAATTCCTAACCCAAAGAACTGTTAGCGAATAAAAGGGCTATTGGTTTAAGCCACTGAGTTTGGGGGTGCTTCACGATGCAGCAAGAGATAACTCACATACCTGTTGTGTAGCAATTCCATTCCTGGTCACATGCCCCAGAGAAACCCTTGTATGTGTGCACAAGGAGAAATACACAGCCTATCAATACTCGAAGGATACGTGGAGGCATATTCCTTCAGCCAATGAATATGACACAGAACCAGATGCAACAAGAATAAGACCCCCAAACATACTGAACACAGCCCCCGAGGTACAGAAGTTTACAACAGGGTGCCACCTAAATAAAGTTCGGAAGTAGGCAAACCCAACAACATAGGTGTTATGTATTGGTAATTTGTAGTTAAAACTTGCATGGAAAGAATACACCCTAATTCAGAAGGGTGGTTACCCCTGGGAAGGAGGAAGGAGGATGAGTCTTGGGAGAAACATAAAGGGAGTTTCCATTAGACCTGTAATGTTTTATTCCTTTAAAAAATATGTATCTGAAACCAACATGGCAAAATGTTAAGATTTAACAAAGCTGAATAGAAGATACATGGGTGTTCATTATGTTACTGTTTACAGTTTTCTCTGGGAGAGAAATATTTCATAATAAAAAATCTAATTTAGAAAATAAGAAACGGAGTGGGAGGCTCTGAATGCTGGTGGATAATTTAAGAGGAGATAGACACAGAGAAGGTTCTGATGTCTCCTACACCTGATCTCAGGCAGCCCCTCCCCAGATCAGCTGCATTCCCACCCACAAGTTCTTTAGGTCACTCCTGGGTCTTCATCATAGAGGTCCTTTTGCTATTTAAAAAATAAAACCATAAAAATATAAAAAAATTTAAAAATCAAGCAAGCTGGGCATGGTGGCATACACCTGTAATCCCAGAGACTCACAAGTGAAGCAGGAGGATTGCATGTTTGAGGCCAGCCTCAGAAACTTAGCAAGACCTTGTCTCAAAATTAGAATTTTTAAAAGGGGCTGGGAATGTAACTCAGTGGTAGAGCACCCCTGGGTTTAATCCCTAGTACCAGGGGAAGTGGGGAAGACTTCAAAAGTTGAGTTGCTTCTGCCTGGTGGAGATGGTTCAAGAAGCAGACAAGTCCCAGGGGACCCTACCAGGACTTGGAAGGTTGGAGTTTGAGTCCACTCTTTTACAACTCCCTGCCTGAGGCCTTTTGCAAACTACTGTCCCTCTCTGAACCTCAGTGTCTTCATCTGCAATTTGAGCCTAGTGGATTAGACCAAGAAGAGTCAACAGGCAGAGCTATTGGAATCAACATGCACCTGCTCCATATCCAGCCAGGGTGCCCAGAGTCTATCTCCATGAGCAAAGGGAGAGCAGGCAACTGAAAAAGCCCCTGGGACTGTGGTGCCCACACCTGGCTCAGATGACCTCTGAGGGCCCTTTATTCCCAGCATTCTAGGATCCTATGATATGGAAGGGTCTACCTAAAACCTGCTAGGATTCTCAGCAAAATCAACAGGGCTGAGGTGTCCACTGCAGTGGCTCAGTGGTTAAAGTGCTTGCCAGGCATGCTCAAGGACCTGAGTTCGAATCCCAGCATAATTAAGTGTTGGAGAAACAGAAACCAGATGAAAAAACTAAATAAAATTGATTCTCTCTCTTTCCCTCTCCCTCCCTCCCTCTCTCTCTCTATCTATATATATGTATACACACACACACACACACATATATATATATATATATATATATATATATATATATTTAATCTCTTTATCCCTCTCTCTTAAAAAAAAAGTATACACTCTGCCCCTCAGGCTAGTCTGTCCATCCATCTATCTACCCGCCAACCTGTCCATCCATTCACCCACCCATTCATCCGTTTAACCATATATCCATATATCTATTCATCCATTTTACTCATTAATTCAACAAACATGTATTCAGTTCCTACTATGAACCGGGCACTGTGCAAAGTGCTTGAAATTCAACAGTGAACAAAATTAGACACAATAATAATTAGCACACAAGTCTCAGGCCGACTTTGCTGTTTACTCTGACAACAGCTCTATAAGATAGGTGTTGTTATCATACTTATGTTACAGATAGGGAAACTGAGGCACTGAGTGATTACAGGATAGGAGCCCTGAGTTCCCACTCAGTTAAACCCTCTGCAGTTGCTGCTTAATCCCAGCGGGCATCACCCTCCTCTGCACCCTGCCCTGTCCTCCCATATGGAGCCCTCTTCCCAGTTTCCTCCCCCCTCCTCCTAGCTCCTAATTCCACCTCCCACCAGGCCAAAGGCATTTTCTTGAGACAGAGAGGAGGGACAGTGAGCCACACAGCTCCTGGAGCATCCCTAGTGTTTGTGGGGTTAGAAAGGACTGCTAGGACAAGAGAAGGGTGAGCCACATTTCCCCCTGGCAGAGCCCAGTGGGGCAGCGAGAGGAGACGTGACTTCATGGGAAGTACACAGGACAGGCAACATGAACTCCAGAAGTCATCTGTCACAGAAACTACTGTTTAAAGAGCACCTGACAATGATTCCAGTGAGTTCTTTACAAACATCATCTCATTTAAATCTTTACAATTGCATAAGTTTTTTTTTTAAGAGAGAGGGAAAAAGGGGGGGCAGTGAGAGAGAGAAAGAGAAGCAATTTTTATTTAGTTTTTCACATGGCTTTGTTGCTCTGACACTTCATTGTGTACATGTTGTTGGGGTTCGAGAGTCCTTGTGCATGCCAGGCAAGCACCGTAACTGCTGAGCCACCACTCCAGCCCACAATTGCATAAGTTAACAATTTCTAGTCCTGGCCAGGCATGGTGGTACATGCCTATACTCCCAGTGGATCGGGAAGCTGAGGCAGGGGAATTGTAAGATCAAAGCCAGCCTCAGCAACTTAGCGAGGTCCTAAGCAACTGAGCGAAACCCTGTCTCAAAATTAAAAAAAAAGGAGCTACAGATGTGGCTCAGTGGTTAAGTGCCCCTGGGTTCAATTCTTAGTACAAAATAATAATAATAATAATAATTACTAGTCCTAGTTTATAAAAGAGGAAAGTGAATCCAGAGGGCAGAGAGTTTCGGGAACTTGCCCAAGCTGCTAAGCTGGGATCTGAACCTAGGTTTTCTACCTTGCCCGTCACTCGGCATTCAGGGCTTGCTGTGGTACGACGAGGTGCTGTTCTCCGTGCTGAGTGAGCATGGCCACGGCAAGGCAGGCAAGGCTGAGGAGCACAGCAAACAGGAAGCAAATCATGTGGTCAAGTCATGACAAGGGTTAGGTGACAATAAAAGTGGGGGATACAACTGAGGGTGCTGAGGGCTTTCCATTCCTGAACAATCCAATAGACCACCAGACACCCTGCAAAAAACTTTCCAGGACAGAACACCTGGAAATTCTGAGTAAAATATAAAACAGCCCATTACAGGGACAGCTGCAGTGACTGAAAAAACATGGAGGAAAATTCCCTGGCATTGAAACCAAAGAAGAGGAGGGGAAAGGGGAAATGCTTGGGAATGAATCTGCCAAACCGTGTGCTCGGATTGTGTGCATGTATGAACATGTAACAACAAACCCCACTGTTACGCACAACTGCAACACACCAATACAATATGGGGAAAAAAGAAGAGGGCTGGGGCTGTGACTCAGTGGTAGAGTGTGGGTTTGCGTGGGTTCAGTTCTCAGCACCAAACAAAGAAAAAACAAACCACAAAGAGCCTGAAAGCAGAGGCTGAAAGGAGCAGAACCTTCTGCAGCCCATTTCAGCAACAGGCAACTTTGAGTTGTAATGAGAGGCACAGGACATGCGGTAGGAAGACAGGATCAAGGCCCCCACCCTGTCCCCGCAGGAAGCAAGATCCTGGGAAAGCCACTCTGTCCACCTGGACTCTGGTGAGAATTCTGGAACCATGGGTCTACTCAACATCTACGACCCAGTGGGGAGCAGGAAAAGCCAAGGCCATCCATGATGGCACATGGACCTATGCTGGCATCAGCCTTAGGCTGAGCAAACAAATCCTGCCAGCGGGGCCCCATCTCCAACCCGGCCCTCTCCAACTCTCTCCATAGGACTCCTCAGCGCCAGCCACACTCCAAAACCACACAGCACACAAGCAAGTGAGCTGCCACGAGTGAGTCAGCCCCAACCATGAGCTCCGGACACAGATCATCCCTGTGGGTTAAAGTGTCTACTTGACAGGCTTAAAGAGGGACTCAAGTATGACTGGAGACGGGGACATTAGTCTGGTGGTGAGGAAGAGTTTTGAGGAAAAGACTTTCCAGATAAGACTTCATTGAGGAGAAGCAGCCAGAGATAAGAGGGAAGAGCACAGCCCAGAGACCAGAGGGCAAAGGCCCTGAGACAGGACTGGACTTGACCTGAAGGAAAAAGACCAGAGTTCTGGCAGAGCCTACCTTGAAGGAGTAAAATACAGAAGGTAGTGAGAGAGACCAGAAAGGGACCCATAGGCCCTGGGAGAAATCTGGCTTTTTAGTGCAAAGGGAAGTCCTCAGGGTTTTAAACAGGAGCTGGACAGGATCTTACTGGCCACCCTATGGGTGCAAGGAGGAAGTACGGTGACATGCCCATATTACAGCCTGTGATTCCAGCCACCTGCAGAAGACCTCCTCATCCAGAGAGGGTCCCTGGGACAGGATTGTGACATGCGGGAAGGTGGATGGGGAGAAGGGGTTGATGAGTAAACTCTGCCATGGAGGCAGCAGTAGGAGCTGAGCCTGTACAGCTCCCTCTCTTCTAGCCCCGTCGCCCAAATCAATGAGTGCATGCACTGATTCATGGATTTGCTCAGTAAAATGCTTCTGTGTATCTCCTGTGCTCCAGGTACTAGGAAAGCATGGGAGCTGAACACCGTGGAGGCCAGGTCCCCGACCTGGAGGAGCAGGCAGCAAGAGGCAATGACAGTCCAAGGGGACAGTTCTGGGCCAGGGAAAGCCCAGCTGCTGGGAGCACAGAGGAAGGATGGGTGCCTGTTCTGAGGGAGGGAGCCGTGTTGTGAGCAATTTCTCAGGAGATGGCTGGAGCTGCTCCTCCCCTCCATCTCTAGGACCTACACCATCCCCAGCTGAGCCCCCTGGTGCCTCTTTCTCTATAGAAGGTTGTGGATGCCTCTCTCACCTACAGGCCCCAACTGCAAGGAGAGCTTCCCTGAGGTGCCCCCAAGGAAGGAAGTGCGGAGCCAGCAGTTCATGAATAGCCGCAGGCCTTAGATCTGGGCCCTTTCACTTCTGTTCTCTTTGACAATCTGATGCTCTCAGCAGGGCAGGGATCGCTACTTCATTCCATAGATGAAGAAACTGAGGCTCAACAAAGCTCAGGGCCACACCTAAGGCCTCACAGGTAAGGCACACCTGGGCCCACGTCAGAACTAGATCTTCCAGCCAGGTGTGGTGGCACACATCTGTAATCTCAGCTACTCAGGAGGCTGAAGCAGAAGGATCACAAGTTCAAGGCCAGCCTTAGCAACTTAGTAAGCCCCTGTCTCAAAAAAATAAATAAAAAGCACTGAAAAGGTCGCTCAGCGGTAAAGCACCCTGGATTCATTCCCCAGTATCAAAACAAAAACTAAGTGCCAGGTGGGGTGATGTGCACCTGTAATCCCAACCACTCAGGGGGTTGAAACAGGAGGATCACAAGTTCAAGGCCAGCCTCAGCTACTTAACAAGATTCTGTCTCAAAATTTAAAAATATAAAAGGTCTGGGGGCTGGGGATGTAGCTCAGTAGGAAAGCACCTCTGAATTCAATCCTCTACACACACACCTGTCTTCTTTTCCAGTGTTCTTAGAGGAACATCCAGGCATGGCCTTCTTCTGTTCCCACTGCCCTCACTCTTACCCCGCCCAATTGTCCTCAGCTCACCACCAGTGCCCTGCCAGACGAAGTGTGTTGGTAGTGGAGTTGCAGCCAGGAGGAGCAGAGCAGCCAACTTCCCAGGCTGGGCATCCCAATTTCTCCACAAGTTTCCTGGGAAGAGTCCCCGGAATGGGGCGCCTGGAACGAACTTTATAAAATTCTCCACAGCCAGCCAAGCGGAACCTATTTTCCCTCACAATGCAATTAACGGCACCAACATTTACAAAATATGATTACAAGCGCTTTGGTTAAGTAGAGGAAAGTATATTAGATAGCAGCGAGGGGTTGATCTTAATGTGCATTTTTTCGAGAGACTTGCATTTTCTTTGTGCAAATAAAGAGGCCCTAAATTCTCCATAGGCACTAAAATCAATGCAGTGGAACCATGATAACAAACACAGGCTCCACTTTTTGCTACATCCCCCAATTAATTAAGCCTTTCACGGGCATGTAATTAGGAACATTAGCAAGTCATAAAACTGCTGCGAGTCTTTAAATTATGTGCCGGCCCTCAGCAATTTGTTTTTAATTCCTTCTGAAGACAATGGCACTGCGGGGCCCAATAGATCTTCCAAGCGGCCTACTGTGCTCTCCTTTATGGAGCAGGACGCCTGCCAGGCTCCCCGAGCAGCCCCTTGCCCATTTCTGCTCCCTGGGCCCAGTAAGGGCCAGCACCTCAGGCTCCTCCCTTCTCCTCTCCAGGGATCCCACTTCTCTTCCTCCTCCTCCTTCCTTGCACTTTTCTCTCCCTTCCACCATTCTACTTTTCCTTTTTATTCCTCTCTTCCTCAACCACTTCCTTTTCCATTAATTCCTCCTCCCCCCCTCCCTTCCACACCTTCTGTTTCCCAGGTTGCTTCCTCTTTCCTCTTCTCCCCCCCCCACCATGCCCACTTTCTTTTCTTTTCTTTTTCGTATTTTTACTTCGTGTGTGTGTGTGTGTGTGTGTGTGTGTGTGTGTGTATGTGTGGTACTGGGGATCCCAGGTACCAGCGAGCCTCATCCCCAGCCCTTTTTATTTTGGGATAGGGTTTCACTTAGTTGCTGAGTCTGGCCTCAAACTTGTGATCCTCCTGACTCAGCCTCCTAAGTCGCTGAGATTATAGGCATATGCCATGGCACTGGGCTCCTCTTTTTCTTTTTTTTTTTTTTCTTCCTTTTATTTCTCCTTTTTCTCTCTCCTCTTTTATTCTTTTCTTTCTGTTCCTTTCTTCTCTGCTCCTTGTGCCCTCTTTACTTCCCCCTCCTCTCTTTCCTTCTCCAGCACCTCTACTGTTCTCTCCCTTCCTCTTCTACCTCCTCTCTGCCCCTGTGCCTCTACTCCCCCAGCGCCCTGGGCTTCAGCGCCAGGCTCCTCCTGCCCTTTCTGTGACCCCTCAGGACCAAACTGAGCACAGGCCACTGACCTGCCCTCCCTTGGGCCCCGGCTCCTGGCCCCTCCATTCCCATCCATCCACGTTGTAAAGGACCTCAAAGGCCATCTAGCCTGGCCTGCCAAACTCTTGATTTGTGACATCAGTTACCCTCCTAGGGAGCCAATGCCTGAAGCAACCTGGAGGCCCCTGAGGGGATGAGGGGCAGAGGCTTGGAACCCCGCTCCCCTCTCCTTCTCTGTGGGAAAGGAAGTGGGGGCAGAGCGAAGGGGTGGTGTGTGACCGCCAACATGCCTGAAAGGGTGACCTGCCCACATCCTCTACCACCCCCACACCCTGTTCCCTCCGGGCTAATTGTTGGGCTCTGGAGTGGGGGGAGTTAGGTGTTTGAGTTTAAGCCTTCTGAACCCAGCCCTACCCCTGCCTTATCCACCCATGCCTTCTTTATCAAGCAGAAGTTTCTAACCTAAGACTCAAGATTAATTTGAAGTCTTGACACAGAGCCTGGGGTATTAATGCCCAGGCCCTCCGGCACAATCAACCCCTTCTCTACCCAGAAGGTCTGATTTCTGCCTATGGCTTCTATCTCCTTCCTCCCCATTGCCACATCCCACCCCATAAGGCAGTGCCAGAATCCCCAAGTTTTAGAACTGGGAGGAGCAAAATGACCTGCTTGCTTGTGATATCCGTAGCTCCTCTCTCCACTTCCTCTCAGCTTCCTTCACTGAAAACTCATTCTTCCTCTGCTTCCCAAATGGGATAGATATTCCTGGTAATGAATGGTATTTTGGGTTCTCTTGCCGTCTGGAATCTTCCAGAAAGATTGTATTCTTCACCCTGCTGAGGTTAGAAATGGCCTATGCGACTTGTTTGAGCCAAGGAGATGTGAGCAGAAGTAGTCAGTGTGGCTTACAGGTGAAAGGTTTTAAAAGCCCATAGTGCAATTCTTCATGCCTTCTTCCAGGCCCCCACAGAAGGACTTGCTGATATGGCCGCCAGGTGGAACTGGCCTGGAATGCTCAGCCACCACTTGGTGATAGTTTCCCTGGAGAGCTGCTTAGACCCAGAGCAGAATTTGTATGAGCTACTGAGATAACGGTGATGTTTGTTACTACAGTGTAACCTAGCTTGTCCTGACTATTCCACCACAAAGGAGCCTCTGATTGGTCCACCTATCTTTTTGCCCAGGCCTGACCATTAACTGAGCCAGTGTGGTGATTGGTTGCCTGTTCTCCAATTTCTAAGTTTCCTAGGCTTAATAGAATAAACATCTACCTTCTTATTTTGGGCCTATAAGGCCCTCAATGAACTGGCCCCTGCCTAACTCTCCAACCACATTTCCTGCTGCTTCTGTTTCTCATCCCTCAGAGTCTCCAGTCCCTCGTCCCATCAAGCTCTGTCACAAGCCATCTCTTTATACATGCTTTTCCATTTGTCTAAAATGCCATTCCATCACATGTCCTCCTGAGCTTGAAAGTCCCAGGTTAAATATTTCCTGTCCTTTCCAGCCTTCCCTGGTCAACTCTAATCTGTGTTCCTCCGGCACTTTGCATATATCTCTATCATGGAGTGCCACGTGCTCTTGGACCTATCTGCTTATCTGTGTGTCTGCTCCGTGTTTCTCTAGACCAGTACCCAGCCCCTCTGTCCACATGCAGCCTCTCCCCTCACTCTGACATATCTCCTACCAGCAACCAGAACGAGGGCACCATTTATTATCTACTTACCCCTGCCCAGCATGGCTAGTACTGAACGCAGCTCATGTCTTTTTTACTAATTAACAATAGTGATATTCGTGTGAAATTCTCCAGGTCTCCTTCCTTCTATAGCCTCCCCTCACGGTCCTATAGAGTGAGCCTTGGTAACACCCTGTTGAGTGAATGCTGCCTGCATGGAATTAATAAATGAGTAAATAAATGAATTGTGACTTGAACACAAAGAGGAGCCCTGGAATTCAGGTAACATCCCCATGAGAAAGTTAGAGCTCACCTGCTCCCCCAGGCATATAGGCCTCTGTGTAAATTACCCAAGCAGCCGGGAGCCTGTCTGCACAGGGGTCTGGACATTCAGAGTGTCCCCAGTGGGAAGGACACACATCCTCCTTCTGTCCAGCACCTGCAAGCATTCTTTGACCTTGGCCAGTGGCCCCAGCCAGGGCCCTCTTGCTGGCTCACCACCAGCACGGGCAGGGTGCCCCATGCACCCAGCCTAGGGCTCTGCCGGGCCCATTTTGAGGCAGCCGCATTCCCTCAGGACAGGAGCTGTGAATGGGAGCCTGGCAGAGTCTAACCTTGAGGAAGTGTTTTTTGTTGTCATCCACAGATCTAACGTGAAGCCTGCAGAGAATGCGCAGCGGAGACATATATTACCCCGGAGCTCTTTATCTCGCACATGTGACCCTGCCCATCAGGAGCTGTGCATTTTATTCCCGCTGGTGGGACAAAACCCACCTCCCACTGCAGCATATATCAAGGGGAAGAATGTTGAACTTTCTTTGCATTAATATAAATAGCTGTTTAGGCCTCATTCCCCAGCCCGGGACCCTCTGTGCACCTGTCCTTCATCTACTCTATTTGGCATCTGGTTCAAGTTTGGTTTATTTAGAGCCCAGGTCGGCGAGCTTTTACATATTAAAGGTGCATTTTAAAAGAGCATTTTCTATTCTAATTTGGGGGAGCCAAGCTCTTTAGGGCTTTCCAGAACGGTGTCCACCTGATTTACATTTCCCCCTCAGAGCAGAGCCACAGAGGCACATTAGAATGTGAATAATAGTGATGGATACATGTATCTTTAAAGATCCATTTTCTCTACATTTTTTCTCTCTTTGAGGGGAGGGGACAGGCCAAGGAGGAACTGGTGCTTCCAGGCTGTGGGGCAGAGTTAAGAGAGAAGGGAGGATATAGTGCGTTGCTTGGGAAGGCTGGGGCTAAGAGAGGGACAGGGACCGCAGGGCTGAGGCTTCCAGTTCAAATAATGACTCCGGTGTGGCGGTGGGAAATTCCCTATGTCTCTGAGTCTTAGTTCACCTGTTGGCCTTAGGGACATCACAGATCTCCCACACGGCATTGTGAGAAAGATAGAAATGACACCTGTCAATCACACGCTGCAGTGCTCAGCACACAGTGAGTGAGCAACACAGTAGACGTCATTCATTGTTTATTATTATTGTCCTCATAAATCTTGTCTTCTGACCGAGCACCAGCTCCCTGCCTGCACATGGGAGAATTTTCGTCAATGTGTGCTAGCTGGATACCATCCATTCACTGTCAAGAAACTGACCTGGACTAGGCATGGTGGTGCATGCCTATAACCCTTGCATCTCAGGAGGCTGAGGCAGGAGGATGGCAAGTTCCAGGCCAGCCTCAGCAATGTAGGGAGGCCCTAAGCAACTTACTGAGACCTTTGTCTCAAAATAAAAAATAAAAAGGTCTGGGGATGTGACTCAGTGGTAAAGGATCCTAGTGTTTAATCCTCAGTACAGAAAGATAGAGACCGAGGTCCTACTGTGTGCTGGAAAAAGATGATGATTCCAGTATGTTCCTTCATCTCTGCCCATCTCCTGCCCATAAAAAGCTCCTGTCTGACCTCCCTCCTGTGGGAGCCATCTCTCCCACACTTTCAAAGTCTTTAGTCCAGGACTTCCTCTCTGTTCTTCCCCTGAATAAATCCCACTCATCTCCCTTCCAGAAAGCCTTTCCAACCCTCCACCCTGGGTTCCGCGCCCTCCTCAAGGTCTGGAGCGCTATTACTTCCATCCACCATTCCTCCTCCTGTCCCCTGGGGCACTGTGTCTGTGTTTCCTACTGGGGTGCAAGCCCCAGGAGCAGGGGAACTAAGTCTGCTTTGTTTGCCGTTCTAATCCCCCACCTGGCACATATTAGGCCCTCCATTTGGAATGAATGAAGCTTTGTGTAGTTAAACCAACATTTGGCACACAGTAGGTGCTCAACAAGTGTTTGTGAAATAAAGGGATGATGCTGAAGCTTTCGAGGGATTCACAGTCTCCTCAAGGACGGACCACCCATGGTCAGCTGCTGTTGTGTGCAGGAGCTCAAAGGGGCAGCTGGGAGAGGCAGGAGGGCTTCCCAAAGGGGTAGCAGTTCAATGGGGCCTTAAAGGATAAGTAGGGGATACCAGGGGAAGAGAAAGACCCTAAATGGGAACAAAAAAAGAGGCAAAAATCTTTACTGGATCTTGGACCAAGATGATCTTAGTTAAGGAGGTGGAATGGGAACCATCTGGGTTGTTTCCAGATGGGGACATTAGACAGGTCTAATTGCTGGGAGCAGAGTAGGATAGGGGAGTGGACAGGTATATGGTTCCCAAACTCTGAAGGCCAGGACAGCAAGCAGGCAGGAGGACAAGATTGTTTCCCCAGTGAAGCCTGGGAAAATAGGACTGTTTCAGAAATCCAGGGAGAAATTCTAGAGCTCTCCTTCAGGTGAGTGCAGGGGTGATGTCCCAAGCATGATGGGAAGAGAAGAAAAGAGAATGAGGGGTCAGGGAAACAGGAAATTAGGGGGAGAGCATGGGAGGTGAGAGGCCCGAGGTGGGGGAAGGGGAGCAGGGGAGAACCTCCCCAGGAGGTGGGGGAGGTGGGAGGTCGGAGGTCTGCAGCAAGGGTGGGAGAGAAGAAAGAGGAGGGAGGGAGGGGAGGCAGGAGCAGATGAAGATGTTCTTTCATCTTCTTCCTGGAGAGAAGGGGCCAGGATGTGATAGGGAGAATGACGGAAAGTCTCATTGGAGCTGTTGGCTTGAAAGAATTTGTCTTTGGAACAAGCTTTTTATCAGTCAGCTTTAAAGATCAGGATTCCTTAGAGGCTGCTCCATCTTCCTCCTTTCCTTTCTCTCTCCTGTACCCTCCTTACCCTGTTTGTCTCCCTTCCAGTCTCACAGTCCCTTTTTTGGCCCCAGGACTAGCTTTTTTTCCCGTTCCCTGGAGTCCCTAGCCATCTTCCTCTGCTTTCCTCGTTGGTCCCTGAGAACAGGTCAGGCCCTCCTCAGGGTCTCCAGGGGCAGCGGGGCCAAGGAGGGAAGCAGGCCAGGCAAAGAGGCCTTTCCCCGACGTAACCACCACCCCAAGCCAAAGTACCTTTCCCCCATCCTGGCCCAGTATCCAGGTGTGGCTCTTGCCTGTCCTGCACACACGGTGAGGGCAGGTTTGAGGAGCAAAAGGAAGAAGAATCTGGTCTTGAGACCCCTCCATGCCCGTGGGAGGCCCAGGAGAGGTAGGTGGCAGGAGCAGCCTAGAAGGGAAGGAGGAGGAGAAAGTTCTGGAAAGTCCCAGGGAGAAGCACTAGAGTGAACTTCTCCCAGATTAGTGAGAACTGAGTATGGTCTTGGTTTTCCCTGGGGAAACTGAGGCATTCCATCATTCCATGTCATCCAGTTGGCATGCATGGCAATGAGGCAGCTATCTTTTTTTTTTTTGAGAGAGAGAGAGAGAAAGAATCAATATTTATTTAGTTTTTCATGTGGCCTCCATTGCTCGAACAGTTTGTTGTGTATGTGGTGCTGAGGTTTGAACTCGCGGCCTTGCGCATGCCAGGCAACCGCCTTAACCACTGAGCCACTGCTCCAGCCCCAGAGGCAGCTATCTTGAAGGTCAGAAGGAAGCTGAGCTGGCAGAGTGGAGAGCTTCTCTCCTTTAGTATTAGCATTTTATGTCCCCCACCATCATCCCCTGAGATACCCTAGACCCTGTCGTGTGCCCTGGCTGGGAGGACCTGGAGGACTCTTACTTTCACCTCTGGGGTCAGAGCTGAAATATTCATGATTTGGTTTCCTTGGTGAGGATAGGGCTGGGGGGTGGGGTGTCAGAGATTTCCCCGGAGTCACCATGAGCTTCCTTCTTCCTTCTGGTTCTGACTCCAAGCCAAGGGCCTCCAGCCCAGAAGGGGTGACCCTGGAAGGAGGGAGAGAGAAGGTGGTCAAATGGTGCCTGGCATCAGGCCTGAGCTGCAGGCCCAGAAGCCCCCATCCTGGGCCAACAGCTCTAAGCCATCTCCGAGGTGCCTCATCTGTACCCCACCCTCCAGAGTTCAGGGATGACCCTCTGGGGTACCCAGACCCCCTCCCCATGCTTTCCTCAGACACCTGGGATGGGAGGGGGGCTGTGCTTCAGCAGGAGCAGGGAGCGGTCCAGGCCATGTGTACAGAGAGGCCTCAATTTCACAGGGCTTGCTCCTGAGTGAGTCCCGCATAAAAGGATTAAGGCGAGAGGAAGTGCAGAGGAAATGGGATGTTGGACACCTTGTTAAACGGGCTGTCAGGGCTCCTGGAGCGTGGGTGCTAACTCTATTCCCTGCCTCCAGGAGAACAGGCCAGGCCATTACCTGAGTGATCAAAGATAGGGCCGCTTGAGCCAGCCTGGAGGACCCAGAGGCTGGACAGGCAGGAAGAGCAGGCCTGGACGACCAGCCCCGCCCCCTAGCCTCTCCCTGAGGTGCCCACCTGCACCTGCAGAGCTCTGGGCCCTGGGATCAAATCATAGCACATCTTGGGCCTGGAAAGTGACATTTGACCTAATGATGTGTAGATTATCATTTCCTTCCTTATCTCAACACCAAGAGACATTTGTTTTCGTGAGCCTGGGAATTGGCTCAGTTTGTGAATGAGTCTGATTGGATCAGCACTTTTCCTGAAGAGATAAGAGGACTATCAGGAGGGGGTGGCTTCCTCTGGGAAGAGCAGCTGGGAGTAGGCTGCCTGAGGGCCTGAGTGAGAGGACCAGCCGTGGGGAAGCCCAGCCTTTCCTCATCAGCCCCACTCTGCGTGGATCACCTCCTGCACATCCAGCCCTCCAGCCCTCCAGCACCTCCAGCCCTTAGAGGGCTGGGTGGAGCAGTGCCTCCCCAGGGAAGCCTTGGAACTCACCCAGGAGACTCCACAGGAAGCTGTTGGGAACCCACCCACTCTCTTCCTATCTCCAGGGGCCACACCTACCACAAGGCAGGGCAGCTATTTACCCTTCTGTCTAGACCTCCTACCCCAGGCTGTGAATGCCCTGAGTGTAGGGGCCAGAAGCACCCATCATTATCCCCTGGGTTTAGCCCAGCGTCTGGTGGGCTGCCCAGACCCCAGAGTGAGGGAGTGAGTAAGTGGAAGCGGGCCTTAGTCACCTCCCATCTCCTCCACTTACAGCAGGGACTGCTGCCAGCCGGTATTCCATGAATGTGCTAAATGTGCATGGAATGTGTGCTCATCACCTTCCTCCTCTAGGGATGGGGTGGGTGGGGGAAGGGCTAGCATGGGGCCCCTCATCTTCCTAGTGTGGAGGCTTTGGGGACGACTCTTCCTGGCCCCCAGCTTCAGCCATTGATTTTAAAATGCTTCCAACTGGGGAAAGTGCAAGTTTACATCAGGGTTCAGCCAATTTTCTGACAAGACCATCAAAGCCAGGACCATCGCACATACCTGTAATTCCAGCAACTCAGGAGGCTGAGACAGGAGGATCTTGAGTTCAGAGCCAGCCTCATCAACTTAGTGATGCCCCAAGCAATTTAGGGAGACCCTATCTAAAAATAAAATATAAAAAGGGCTGGGGATGTGGCTCAGTTGTCAAGCACCCCTGGGTTCATTCCCTGGTACCTTCCCTCCAAAAAAATCAGATGGTGAACAGTTCAGCCTCGGTGAGCCATAAGATTTCCTCCATCTCAACTGCTCCGCTCTGACTGGAACCTCAAAAGCAGAGGGAGACATTTGTGTTACAGGGACACTTTATTCATGGTTGCTGAAATTTGAATTTCATACCATTTTCTCATGTCACAAAATTTCTCCTTTTGATTTTTTTTTTTAACCTTTTAAAAGTCATTCTTAGCTGGTGGGTGGACAGGAGGGATCTGGCCAAAGGGCTGTCATTTGCAAATCCCTGCTTCAGATGAAATCTTTGGTGGCAGTTTCCCAATTCCAATCTTACAGCTGAGCACCGCCCTCCACTCTGCACACCCCCCAAGGTTGCGAGGGATCGGCCACACGAGCCACCCCTCAATAAGACCAAGATATGTGTGAGGGGACTTGAGCCGGCGGAAGCCCTGATCCCTTCAGCGATGCGGGGCGACGGGAGAGGGAAGGCTGAGAATCTGAGACGGCTGATAAGTAATGTGGTTTCACTTCAGGTCATTTCCTGAAAGTCAGATCCACTTTGCACAGGAGGACAGGAGCGGGGAGCTTCCGAATTCACTCCTGGGGCCTCCAAATTAAAAGCCAAATAGGATGTAGCTTTTGCCTGGGCTGCGTCTTCATCTGTCAAGAGCAGTTATCTTCAGCGTCACTGCTGGGGTTGGCTACTGTCACTCACCCCCACCCAGCACCTGCATGGTTGCTGCAGGGAGCAGCCACCCACCCCAGCAGGGAGTGCACACATTGGCCCAGGATCCTACTGGTTATCCAAACAGGAAGGGAGGTGAGATTAGGCACCACTGTGCAGGACTGCCCAGCCTGGTCTTTAGAGGATCCGCCACATCTAGCCCAAACTTGGGGTCTGGGTTAGACTCCTGGAGCTTCTCTCTGAAAAAAGAGTCAGGAATTCTCCACAAAGGCCCAGGTATTTGAGGAGAAAGGAAAATAGTCTGCTAGCTCTAGTCTCTGGGGGAAGAGATTGGAAGGGAAGTGGGAATATGGATGGTGACTCAGAGAAGACCCAAAGAGAAGATCTCCAAGCTGCACACTCAGGTTCTAGTCCCAAATTGTGCCTTTACTTGCTGTGTGACTTTAGGCCAGTTGCTTTACCTCTCTGGGTTTCTTACCAGGATTATATACTTTAAGGCTAAAAAGAAACCCAAAAGAACATCTGGTAGGCTTCAAAGTGTCATTGACCTCCAGAACTGTGACTCAGTGTGTCCTGGGAACCATGGGTTCTGCAGCAGGACCACCAAATTGGTGGGACCCTGTTCTCTTCTTGATGTGTACCCACAGCTCTTTGAGGGAGGGCACTTGAAAGCTGGGTTGGGCTCTTTCTTTGTCCTCCTTACGACCCAGAAGGCTCAGACAAGTTGATATCAAAACAAAAAAACACTCTATAATCAGAACACTTTGGTTATGACTCATCTCGTCACCACTCATGATTTCCACATCTGACCTTGGACATCTCATCTGTAAAATGGGGACAGCAACGTCTTTAGGCTGTGGTGACAGCATCTCAGGAATGTGAAAGTGCTTCATAAGCATAACGGGCCACACGCAATGTGTTTTCCCTACCCCTGGCAGGTCATGGGTCACCATCCACTTGCCCTGCGCCCTGTGGCAGGGAAAGGGCAGGGGGCAGGCAAGCAGTGCATTCCCCACTTCCAACCGCCTCAGACGCACCATACCCAGTACCATAGAGACGGGGGCTTTTACTTCCATTCCTGCAAACCTCCCCTGGACTGGTTCCCTCATTCCTAGTGGCCCTATCAGGCTGGGATGAAGTCTCAGAGCCCTTCCCAGGCCAGGGTCCCTGGTCACCTCTGCCCCCACCCCAAGGCCTGGCCCCTGGCCTGCTGTCTGAGAACTGATGACCCCATTCCCCCGAAAGTAGGTCTGGAGGAGGTGAAGCTCTACCCCACCTTCTCCCCAGCCCCCTGCATGCGAGTGCCAGGATTTCTTTATAAAAATTCAATATTGTTTGAAAAACTACAAGAGCAAAATATGCTTAAATGCTTAGATGTTTTAGATAATGTAAAGAAAATATTCTAAAATATAAAGGGGGAGGAAGAAGTGCTCTCAGCCTTTCACTGTTCCACTTGATCCCCTTTTGGAAGCCCCCTGGACCTGCCCCTACTGGAGTCCACTTGCTCAGCTCCCTCCCAGCTCAGGAGCAGCCAGGGGCAGTGACAGGGCCTCTTTGTTTGTGAACCTCCTAGCACCAAGCCCTATATACAGTAGGTGCTCAATAAATGTTGCTTTGGTTGATCAGGTGAAGGCATATTTCCTGGGACCCCACTGTAATCTTGTTGAGAGCAAGAAGCCTGTGTTTGGAGGGGCCAGCGAGACTTAGATACCATTTGGAGTCTAGAAATTATGATTTGGAGCAGAGAGGCTCAAGATCAGCAAAATAATGAGCCTTTTAGTGATAAGATGAAGATGGGGACTCCAGGGTTTTGTTTCTCTACGCTGAGATAGAAAATGATGTCTGTAGAATGGAAGTTTTCTCATTCATTCATGCAATCTGCAAACACTTGTTGAATCTCTACCATGAGCCAGCCTGAATCCCTGCTGTGTGCCAGTCTTGGGGCTTAGCCACAGAGAGGGAAGGCACCCAAATGAAGGAACATGGCCTCCCAGCTGTTGAAAAGCAAGAACACTTTATCTGTTAACAGACGAATGGATAAAGAAAATGTGATTGTGTGTGTGTGTGTGTGTGCACACGCGCACAATGGGATACTATACAATCTTAAAAAGAAGGAAATCCTGCCATTTGCAACAACATGGATGATCCTGAAGGACATTCTACTAAGTAAAATAAGCCAGGCACAGAAAGACAAATACCACATGATCTCACATATTCGTGGACTCTAAAAGTGTCAAACTCAGAGACAGCAGCATGGTGATTACCAGGCACTGGGAGAAGGGGAAGAGGGGAGATGTTGATGCAAGGTGAATAAGTTCTGGGGATAATGTGACTATTGTTAACAAGATGGCATTGTATAATGCATCAATGAAAATTAATGCAAAAATATTATGCTATATATTTCAAATTTGCTAAGAGAATGAATCTTAAGTGTTCTCCCCACACTGGAAAGGAAGGAAAGACGGGAGGGAGGAAAAAGAAAAGAAAGAAAATTGTAACTGCGAGATGATGGGTGTGCTAAGGAGCTTCGTTATGATGATTATTTCACAATGTGTACCTATAGCAAATCATCAGGTTGTGCACCTGACATGTGGACAATCTTTAATTGCCAACTCCACCTCGTTGACGTTGAGGAGGAAAAAAGATGTTTTCCTGCAGGAAAGGAATGAGGGTGGAGGTGGTGGAGGCGAGGAGTTGAATGGCAGGCTCATAGGCTCTTTCCAATGGGCAGGAGAGAGCAGTGGCCTGGGCCTGGGAACCCCTGTGGCCAGCAGTGTGGAATGTGCCATCTCCCACGCCCTCTGCTGAGCATCTAAAATGAAAGCTTCTAAAACGAAATATCCAGTTCCTGAAACCCACCCCTTCTTGTGGAGGAGAGAGTGGTGGCCGTGTGTGTATGTGTGTGTGTGTGTGTGTGTGTGTGTGTGTGTGTGTGTGATGGGGG
>PVKS010001463.1:0-96737 GCA_004027875.1 Aplodontia rufa | reverse complement strand
GAAAGCCATGTGAAAGACTCAATTCGATTTTTTGTTTTTTTCAGGGCTGAGGATTGAACTCGGGGCCTTGAGCATGCTAGGCAAGCGCTCTGCCACTGAGCTAAATCCACAACCCCTGAAAAACTCAATTAGAAAAAAAAAAAGATTCTCTCTGTCTCTCTCTCTCACTGTCCTTCTCTCTTTAAAAAAAAAAAAAAAGAAAGAAAGAAAAACCTTTGTAGCTGAGAGCTCTCAACTGGAACAGCCAGGCTTGCTGGCCTGAAGCCAGGAGGTAGGGCCATAGGCAGGTCCCAGGATCAGGTGACCGCCTCCTTGCAGGGTTGAGGAAGCCTGGGTGCGAGAAACTAGGCCACTGTGCTGGGCTTGCAATCCAGATCTACCTTCTAGCTGGGCAACCTCTCAGTGTCTGCTCATCTGTTAACAGGTGCTGATAATAGCTGTGGTTGTCATTAACGCTTTTTGGCCCTTTGAGATACCTCCCCTTCTAGGCAGAGTAGGAGAATCTTTTCTGGGACCCTGAGGTTAGGTGGGATCATGTGACTAATCCAGAACAATGCATTCTGAACCGGAAGGATCCTTACCAGGCCTAGACATTCAGTGGTCACCCTGAGAGATTCCAGAGCTCTCCTTTCTCCTTCTAGCATAGTGCAGGACCCACCCGATGGTTGAGATGTGACTGCTCCATCAGTCCAAGTCCCTGAGCCCCTCTAATGAGCAGAGTCCCTAACGATGCACAATGGACACACAGCCTTAGGAAGATCAGGGTCTAGGTTGTTTCAGAAATGGGGGGTCCTTGCTACCAAACACCCCTAGCCCAAGTGGTGCAGAAGTACCCACCTCAGGGGGTCACAACCAGAATGTGGGGAGTTCACACCTGTGAGTCACTTGGACCGGGGCCTGCGTTAGTGACATTCAATCCATGCTCGCTGATATGGTGATTGTGGTCAGAGAGGTGCAGGGGAGTGGGCCCAGAAGAGCCCAGAAGGGCAAGCAGAAGTCTACTTAGGAAGGACCTGAAACAACAGGCTCGGAAGTTTGGGTTGAACAGGAAAATAGCAGGGAAACATTAGTTTGGTTTTTTAAGTAGAATAATGACATGATTTACAGAGTCCCCACCAGGACCTGGCAAACAGCAGACCTTTTAATAAAATATTTCTTGAATGAATACCCAGGTATCATGGGGTGAGGGCTGGACCCGGGGCGGGTGCCGTGCAGATCAGGGGTAGGGGCGCAGCCCGGTTCCGGTCTTCCTGCGCCCGCTCTTACTGCCCCAGCCCAACCCAGGCCGGCAGCTTCACCAGCGCTGCTGGTGCTGGTGCGCAGCGCACGGGCCGCCTCGTAAGTCACTGTTTATGATGAAGCCAAGAGGTTGTTTGGGAAGACAGCCACTCTGATACCCAACAGCCCCCAGGGCCCTTCCTGATGGTTCTCCTCCACCCACTGCTTAACACTCTCTCTCCCACACCCTGCACCCCACACCTCCTCCAGTGGCACGGGGCTCTCCCCTCATCGCTCGCCCCTCTGCCTGCCTCTCCAGTGCTGCAGCCGGGAGGAAATTTATTGCAGGCCCGGACTGCTACGGGCAAATACTAATAAAATGCTGTTTTGCTGCAATTTGTTTAATTGGCCACAGAAGAGATGTCTTGAGTGTGCCTGCGCCTGCCTGCCCGGCTCACAGATGCTCTCTCCTCGCTCTGCCTTGTCCCTCTGGCTGTGACTACCAGTGAGAATGGGATGGTGGGGAGAAGAGGGAGGGGGAGACCAGAGGGTAGGTGGAAGGAGGCTGCTGGACTGCAGAGGGCAGGAATGAGTCCACCTTCATCTGTTCTTGCAGTGCTTTACTGAGCCCTTTTACCCATGAACCTTGGGACCATGTGATCAACCAGACCTGGGTTCAGATCCCACCACTTCCTCTTCTTACTGTGTGACCTTAGGCAAGTTATGCAACCTGTCTATGCCCCAGTTTCCTCGTCTATATAATAAGAATGACAATGGTAGCTTTGCAAAGATTAAATGAACTAATTCATGTAAAACACTCGAAACAATGCCAGGAAGCCTAAAATCAGTATTACAAACTTGGACTGCTTGGGTTCGAATCCCAGCTCTGCCACTCAGCAGTTGTGTGACCTTGTGCAAGTCACTTAAGTACTTTGCAGCTCAGTTTCCCCATCTGTGTGATGGCCATAATTACACTGACTTCGTGATGTTGTGTGAAGATTAAATGAGCTAACATAAAGGGATTCGACCAGAACCTGTTATACAGCAAGCCCTGCAGAAACGTCAGCTGCTAAAACAACAATGGCAGTAGTGGGAGCTAAGTGCTCTGGGTATGCGTATCTGGGAAGCCTTTGTACACCATGCACCTGCACTGGAGCAGTTGTGGGGCATGAGTGGCAATTTCCAATGACAAAATGTTCAAGCTGCTGTCTGGTGTCTTGAGGCTATCAGACATGGAAGACCCTCACTATGTGTCTCTGGGGTTTGGGAGGTACAGTGACCCTGCTGTGGTTCCCCAGATAGGGACAGGGGCTGCACTGCTGCTCATGGGGTCAGCTCAGCTTCCCAGCTGCTCCCCTCTTGGCCCCTGGTACCTACACCCTATGGGTGGGCACTTTGCCACCTGCCAGATGGCACCAGCAGAGGCAGGGTGGGGAAGGTTAGGCCAGGCTTTAGGAGCTGGACACAGGGGTCTCAAGACAGATGGGCTCACGTCTGACCCTAGGGCGGGTGGTGGCAGCTCCAGGGGGCTCTCAGGAGCTGGCTGGCTGATGCCTGCAAGACGTGGTACGCATGGACATCCACACGCACACACGTACATGCACACGCAGAAAAATGTCCTATGTGCTGCTGGCAACCTTGACTCAGATGACTAAGGAAGCTTTGTCCAAAGAAAACTCAGTGCCCCCTAGGTCGCGAATGCAAGGGAAAGCCTCGGGTGACAAGCTGCCGCAGAGCCCACCTCTCCACCATGAGGTCAGACATGGCTGCCACTGAATTCTGGGGAGCAGGTTGCTGCCAGCCCAGCTGCCTCGCCTGTAAAATATGGAGAACGTATTGGAGGAGCCGGCTTGCCAAGGGCCCTTCTCCTCTACCTGGGGAGATTGGAAGAGCCTCCTGGAGTTAACTGGCCGTTGTCACCTCGAACTCATCTCCCGGGAATTTAATTGAGTGCTTTTGGGCAAAGGATTCCACCTCTCTGTACCTCACTTTCCTAATCCATCAAATGGGGATGATGACAATAGTATAAACCTCAGAGGGGCATTATGAGGGATAAAAACGACTCAATACCTGCAAAGTGCAGGAAACGGTGCATGGCATTCACTTGATTGTGCCTTTCCAGTGGCTCCTCCGCAGTTATTACGATGGACTCCCCCATGGCACACAGGAGGCATTCAGTAAACGCTTATTGGCTTGTTGGCCAGATGAGAGGCCTGCGCATGGGCCATCTGGTGTGGACAGCCCACCTGCTGAGGCCCTCTGCCTTGCTGGTTCAATCAGGGACAGTGCCATTTGCAGGGCCACAGGCAGTCCAGCCTAGGCTCCACCCAGGGGAGGGGTCCTTTACATTGCAGCCCTGGCCCAGGTGCTCTGTGTTTCTCTGCCTTCTAGACTCTTCCCACAGACTCCTCTCTGCAGCCCTCTCTGCCTTGATGCTCCCCTACCCAGTTTAGGTATACTGCCACCGAAGCAGGTTCTGACCCCGGATCCCCCACCTGGAGACCCTCCCATAACATCTCCGTGCTATTCAGGCCAATGCACACGTGCTTTCTAGCCTTTCTAGGCCCTTCCCCAGGGGCTGGAGCGGTGGCTTGGCGGTGAAGGTGCTTGCCTGACATGCACAAGTACGTGAGATCAAACCCCAGCACCACATATACAACGAAGTGTCTGAGTAATAAAGGTTACTTGGAAAACTAAATTTAAAAAAAAATTGCTTCTCTATGCCCTTCCCCATAAGGGGAGGAGGACTCTTCTTTTTCTTCCTCTTCCTCCTTCTCCTTTTCTTTCTTTGTCTCTATCACCATCTCCTTGTTTTTTGTTTTTGTTTTTGTGTTTTTTGGGTGTTTGTTTGTTTGTTTGTTTTTTGGTACCAGGGATTGAACCCAGGGGTTCACTATCACTGCACCACATCCCAAGCCCTTTTTATTTTTTATTTTGAGACAGGGACTCACTAAATTCTTAGGGCTGGTCTCAAACCTATAATCCTCCTTTCTCAGCCTCCCAACTTGCTGGGGTTATAGGTGTGAGTCATTGTGCTGGTCAGGGAGGGTCTTTCTGACACAGCCCATGTCCCATTGTACAGAAAAACAACAACAACAACAAAAAAAAAAAACAGAGGGCCCAGAAAGGGAATTGGAACACCTTTCACCTCTAAATGAAGTGCAGCTCAGGAATTCCAAGAAGGGAAGAACGGACACCTCTTGGAAGTGTCTGGGCCCACGACTGAGCCAATACCTCCTGTCCCCAGCAGTGATCACGCCTAGGTTCTCCTCGCCCTCTTCCAGTCGAGGGCATTAAATGGACCGAGTGGGCAGGTGGGTATGGGAGTAGGAGTGGGAGAGCCAGAAGAGTAGGCCTCCTGGGATGGTGGGAGCTCACCCTCCCCAGGCCTGCTGAGGCCAATGCAGCCAGCTGTGGCGAGCAGCAGCTGGATACACACACCAGGATGCACGGTCTCACGCCCTGCATCAGGGCCTGGGCAGCTGCCAGTGGGAAGGCTCCCAGGAGTGGGGGCGGGGGGAAGGGGAGCCTGGTGGGTGCTCAGCCAGGCCCAGGGCCCCAAGTTTCCTCCTGGAAGCCTCAGGAATTTAAAAGCAGCCATCCATGTCTTCACTCCACCAGATCTGATACAAGGTGGCATTAGGGTCTCTGTAGAGGCAGCCCCACCTGAGACCTTGTCCCCGATTTTGCAGTGTGGCAGTAGTAAGGTGGTAGGTGTGGGCAGAGTGGAGTGGGGAAGGTAATCCTTGGGAACAATCCAGGGAAGCCAAGGACGGAGGATGGACTCTGTGCCCTCTGTTCCCCATCACCTGGGACTCTGCCTGAGTCCCTTTGAGGGGTTATAGGAATCCGGCAGAGAGGGGATGCTGTCAAGCACACTCACTGAGAAGTGGCCCTAGTAAGCAGGGGCATGGTCCTTCCCTCCATGGAGCTTGGAGTCTAGTGCGGGTCGCAGATGAGTTCCCAGGTAACTTACAGCGGAGTTTTCAGGACTATACCAGGTGGATGCAAAATCTTACCTGGATAAGTGGGCACCTAACTTGCTGAGAATCAAGGGAGGGCTCCCCAGAGAAAGTGACATCAAGATGTGACCTGTAGAATGAGGGGGAGCTAGTGGTGAAAAGAGCCAGCCCAGAGGCTGGAGCGGAGGCTCAAGGTTAGAGCACTTGCCTGGCATGTGTGAGGACCTGAGTTCAAACCCTGGCACCACGCACACAGCTAAGTATCAGATTCTTCTTTCTCTCTCTTAAAAAAAAAAAAAAAAGGCGGGGCTGGAGCAGTGGCTCAGAGGTTTCGGTGCTTGCCTGGCAGGCACAAGGACCCGGGTTCAAACCCCAGCTCCAACAACTGAGTGTTGGAGCAACTAAGGCCATGTGAAAAACTAAATAAAGTTGTTTCTCTCTGTCTCTGTCTCTCTCACTGTCCCTCTCTCTTTAAAAAAAAAAAAAAAAAAAAAAAAAAAAAAAAAAAAAGGCAGCACAGAGAGGGGTGTTCCATGCAGAGCCCAGGGACTGGGATGCATTCTGAGGATCCAGTGTTTATAGTGGCCATGAAGGCAGAGCTAAGGCTGAGCAGTTGGCCGGGGCCAAGCTCCCAGGGTAGCTAAGACATTTGAACTTCATCTTGCGAGCCTTGGGAAGCCCAGGAAAGGTTAAGCAGAGAAGGAAAAACTCCAGCTTGCATTTTAAGAAAATCACTCTGATGGCAACTGAAGAGCAGACTGGAGGCAGGGAGGCCAGTTAGGAGACTGCTTGCAGTAGCCCAGGACAACCACTCTGGTGGCCTGATCTGCAAGACATATTTCAGAGATGGAATTGATGGGACCTGGGAGTGACTGGTTAGTGCAAGGTGGGGAGGAGGAGTGACACTTAGCATTCTCAGGAACTGTTGAAATCCATTCACTTTATTGATCCCACCCCAGACTGGGGGCTAAGGGGCTTACTTTATTCTTGGAGAAGGTACCAAGTGGGGAGGAGTCAGGTGTCTGACTTGATCATACCAGTGGCTGTAGTGACAGCTACCAAAGTACGGAATCGATGGAGTGGGGACAGACCCTAGGCTTGAGCTCGGTCCTGGGGAATATGAAGAGCCAACTGTGCCTGGCCAGTGTTCCAGGCCTCAGGTGTATCGGCTCACCAAACATCCTCAGCAGGTGGGCAGTGGGGGGAGAACAGAAATCTACAGCCACCTGGTTCTTGCCCTCCTGGCCTGCCAGTCAGCAGGGAGGTGGGCCACGTGACAAATAGCAGCAACACAGGTTGGACCCATCCAAGTCAGAATTTGATCACTGTTGACCAAAGGCTGTTGCTAGGGCAGCACATGATCAAGCGCCACAGGAGTAGTGACGCCGGTGACCGTTCAGCAAACCAGAGGCCAGGGAAAGCCCTCCTTGTCTGGGCCTTGGCAATGGAGACGGGGAGGGCTGCTGGCAAAATGGGAGACAGGTGCCTGGGTTTGAAGTCCCAGTTATGCCCCAACTTGGTGATAGAGGGCAAGGGGCTCTATTTCTCTGGGCCTCAATGTCCTCATCTGTAAAAATGGAGAAAAGAATAAAGTTAGCCCCTTGCCCCCAGTCTGGGGTGGGATCAATAAAGCAAATGGATTTCAACAGTTCCTGAGAATGCTAAGTGTCACTGCTTTGCAAAAGGGTTCTCATCCCCTCTGCCATGGTCATGGGATTTGTACTGGAGGCCAGTGTTTTCGGAATCAGGCAGACCTGAATTCAAGTCCTGGTTCTGCCATTTAGTTGTTGAGTGTCTTTGGGCAAGTGACTAATGTGACCAGGTCTCAGTGTCTGTAAAAATGGACGGTTTCTCACGCCCCTGGAGTGAAAAAAGACCACTGCCTATACCTGGCAAGGGCTTCAGGAGGGACACTCACTGATAAGGAGTGGCACCAAATCTCTGGGGCAAGTTCCTACCAATCCCAAATGCCCCAGGGAGAGAAGGCCTGGGTATGAGGCCTGAAAGGTCATTCCCAACCACAGGTCTCCCCAGCTACACCAGAGCTGTCCCTGCCCATCCCTTCCCCACCAGATCTGCCCAGTGGGGGAGGGAACCAGGTCCCAGCCCATCCCCTTCTGGCCCAGATAACACACAGCCCAACTGGGATCTGGCCTGCGGAAACTTTCCAGATAAACACCACCTGCCCCAGATAACCAAGGGCCTATCAGCTTGGTATCTTGTTCTCCATACCACAGGCCCTGGTGATAAGGGGATTGTGTGGGCTGCATCTGCCTGGCCCAGGTGGGAGATTCTCACAGGTTTTGTTTTATTCCTCTCCATATGATTAACAACAAATGTTAGACGCCTTCAGGGACAAACGAGTCCTCTGGTAACCAGGGTCTCCCAACTCAGCTCCCCCTCCCTCTCTCATTTGCATGTTGCATCAAAAGCCAGACAGCCATTTGTCCCAGTGCTGGATTTCCAGAAGGAGGACAAAAAGGCATCAGGGATGGGATTAGGAAGTGACAGACAAATTCTGTTTAAAAGGCTTGCGTGTGTGTTTCCTAGTACAGTAGCACACACCCATAATCTCAGCTACTCCAGAGGCTGGGAGGAAGGAGGATCACAAATTCGAGGCCAGCCTCAGCAATTTAGCAAGACTGTCTCAAAAAATGAAAAGGGCTGGAGATATAGCTCAATGATTCACTCTCCAGTACAACAACAACAACAACAAAACTTTGTGTGTGTGTGGGGGGGGTGCCCCCTCAGGGATAGCTGATAATAACCAACCTTTACTGAGTACTTAGTTTGTGCATATTTGGTCCAATTTCTCCTTTATTTCCATTTTACGGGTATGGCACCTGAGGCTCAGAAGGTCATGGACACAACTGAGTAAGTAAAACTAGAATTGAAAGCCAAACCCTCTGCACCCTAGTCCCCATATCCACCTCTGCTTCTGGCCTGAAAAGGAAACAGATGGCTTTCTCTAGGCCCAGAAAAATTTGAGCCACAATTGGAAACTGGCTTTGGGTCAGACCGGAATGCTCATCCGGGAACCTGGGTCATAAAGAGACTTGCTGTCTTCCTGACCCTCAGGTCTTTACATCCTACATAGCCTTGGTGGTCATTTGGAGTAATAGTCTCATAGGACAAATGAGGAAACCAAGGCAGAGTAGTGCTGTAATGTGCCCAAGCTCAGCCAGCTAATGAATGCTTAGTTTGAAGATTTTGGCTTCTTGTGGTCCCAACTCACCCATTTTACAGATGCAGAAACTGAAGCCCAGCGAGGGAAAATAACTTGCCACAAAGGCTAGATAGCTAGTTAAAGCAGAGCTGAGAGCTGAATCCAGCCACCTGACTTGCAGCACAGGGTCACTTCCACTCTCCCATGTTAGACACGCACCACTGATACAGACACTCAGGGACAGTCATTCAGAGTCAGGTAAGGGCTACGCAGATGGGAGCAAAACTTGTGCACACTTCCAAGCATAGGTGCTCACAGTGACACTCCTGCAACACCATGTGGGATCTGCCGTCCACCTCCCCCACCCAGGACCTGAAGGAGTCCTTGCTTACCTTGCTCCCTTCCCTTGGCTCCCTCCCCAGGCTGTCAGCCCCCACTTCCAGAACAACACCAAGGCAGGGCGCTCCATGCTGTGCTTAAAAAGGGCACTTAATTTTTCATTCTTAAGTGCTGGGATGCTCTTGTCTTGCAGCTTCACCCAAACCCCTTGGTGGAGATGGATGGGGGCGCAGAACACAGTTATCAGAAAGATTAAGCCAGGACTTGTCATTTTTTTCTATCATGGAGCAGTCATCCCGACAAGTGATGTCCTCTACTCCGCCAGGATGAGTCCAGAACCTTTAGCGCCAGTAGTAAAAAGGACTATAAAAAACACCATTGGAGAAAGGGTAATGATGAGATTTAACTGCTCCCGATCACACACCTGGGGTCCGCTCAGCGCGGAACCAGGGGGTTCAGCCACATCATCCTTTACTGCTGTGTCCTTGTCTCTGTGTTTAAGGTCCTTCCGTTGAACCAGAACATTGTGTTCACTGCTGGGAACCTGGGCATCTGCCCAACCTGCCCTGAGAGGCAGGTGCACAGAGAGGAGGTGAGAGCAGGACCCACTCCATCCCAGGAAGCCTCGGGGTCTGTGGCCCTGGAAAGGGGCCCTGGGGCTGGATTTTCCGAGTCCTGCTGAGCCTCAGTGTTAGGAGGAGCTCCCACGAAGGCTGCTGCTGAAAGCAGGGTGGAGCTAGACTGGGGCTGGCTGGAATTTTATTTCCTCACTGCATAAGCACCACTGGATTCTTCTCAGGGCTCTTAGAACACAATGCTCTGCTTGCCTACATTCCAGACGCTTCCTCCCACTCCAGCCCCTCCTATCCTGTGACCCCCCCATCTACATGCCCCTTCTGCCCCACTGATGCCCTGCTCTAGCCATAGAATCCCGCAACATAACTTGCTGTCCTTGGCCCCTGCGCTGATGCACCCTGCCTGGAACTCATCAGCTGGCCTGGGAAACCTCTGCTATTCCCCAGGTCTGCCTCTCTGCAGACTTCGGCTTCCTGCCACGAACTCCCTGCCATCTCCCCGGCTTCCTGCCACGAACTCCCTGCCATCTCCCCGAGAGATACGGTTCCTCATGGTGTAGCGTCATTGTGTGTGTTGGGGAGTGGCCCTGGCGGGGACTCGCTTCTGGATTTAGAGTGAACAAATGAGACACACTCCCCAGCCTTCAGGAAGATCAGATTCCAGCAGAGGTGGGTGAACCAGGGCTGTCTTGCTCAGCCTCCTGGACACGTGGGTAAAAGTGTGAATGAGTTCAAGCCTCATCTATGAGATAGGAGGTGTTATGTCGGCCCTGCAACCAAGGGTCCTTAGGCCACCCAGTTAGGGAACAGCAGGCCAGGCTTCAGACCCAGCCCTGATGGGCCCATGCTGTGGGGCTTCCATTCCACAATCTGCCTCCTCCAGCCTTGCGGCCTCCTTGCCAGGCTTATTTTCACCTCCAGGCCCCTGGACAAGCTGCCCTCTGTCTGGGGTCCTCCTCCTGCTGATGACCTTAGGCTCACCCCTCACTGCCTCCAAGTCTTTGCTCAAACGTCATTTTCTCAATGAATCTCAGCCCCCCACTTGCAGCCTGTGCACTTCCACACTCTATGTTTTACCTTTTTTCTTGTGTCTACCCCTTACCAGAGCATTTGCTTCCTGTGGGCAAGGTTTTGTCCTTTCTGTCCATTGTCACATCTCCAGTGCCTAGAATAGTTACTCAGTCAATATTTGCTGAACGTATAGATGGATACAAGAGACAGCTGAATCAGGCCAGGTTCCTGCCTGACAGGCCTTGAAGTCTTGGCCAAAGGAGATAGATGTTGTCAGGCAAGTGAGGGGTGTATACAGAAAAAGAGCAGCCCCTCCCTAGGCACCTGTTGCTTCCCACTCTAGGATCTGGCCTTCTCTTCAGGCTCACCATGGATGCTTAACCACTGAGCCATACCCCCAGCCCTTTTAAGATTTTATGTTGACACAGGGACTCACTAAGGTATGAAGCTGGCTTCGAAACTTTCAGTCCTCCTGCCTCAGCCTCCCGAGCTGCTGGGATTACAGGTATGTTCCACAATGCATGGCGGACTCATCTGTTCTCTAAGCACCCAGGCTGTCTGCCTACGGGCAGATAGTGCCCCTGTCATCTCAAGGGGACAAGCTGGGAGCTGGAAACACAATGGCTGACCCTGGCCTAGCCAGAAAAGCCTCTCAGGTCCTGGAGCAACCCTGGGGGAGCTATGGAAAGGAAGCAGAGCCCCCAGTTACAGTCCATGACTGCAGTGCCTGCCCGCAAGGGGCTGTTCCCCAGGACCCAGAAGGCCAGAATGCCAGGCTAAGAACCCTACCCTGGGCCACCAAGGGACCCTGAGCAAGTCACCTTCCCTCTCCGAACTCTGGTGCTTTTTCTCGTATAAAGCAAAATGGAACTACACAGACGGCTCTCAACCTTTGCAAGTAAGAGGACCCTTTAACATTTGTTTATGGAAGCACCGGATAGATAAAGTATGCACATGGACTCAATGGTTTTTCACAAAGAATTAACATGAGCACATCACCAGCATTCCAATCAAGAAGCAAAATATTGGGGCTGGAGAGCTGTCTCAGCAGTTACAGTACTTGCCTGGCATGCATGAGGACACGGGTTCAAACCCCAGGACCATGTACACAACAAAGTGCAGGAGCAATGAAAGCCACGTGAAAAACTAAACAAAATGGATTTTCTCTTTCTCTCTCTCACTGTCCCTCTCTCTTTAAATTAAAAAGAAGCAAAGAAAAAAGAAGCAAAACATTGCCAGTTCCCCAGAAGCCCCCTTGTGGCCCTTTCCAGTCCCTACTTCCCCTGAAGGCAAAGATTGTCCTGATTTTTAACACTGTAGATGTCTCCTGTTTTGTTGAGGCTGTTTTTGAATCTTGATGATCCCTTTCAACCTCTACAGAATGCTGTTTTGATTTTAGTATCTGTGGTAGTCAGTCTGCAAGGTGACCCCCAAAGATACTGATCTGCCAGTATTCATGCCCCAGTAGTTCCCTCCCAAACTGAATCAGGGTGGACTTGGTGATTAGTAAGTAGACCAGTGGTGACAGTGTATGGCTTCAGAGTTAGCACAGAAGGGGCATGTGGCTTCCGCTTTGCTTTACTGGATCGCGAGCTCTGAGGGAGCTGGCTGAGCCTTCCTGTACAAAGCACCACAAAAAGAGGAAGGAAGGCCTCCAGCCAACATGCCAACCATGGGAGTGCGCCATCTTGGAAACAGAGCTTATGGCCCTCATCAACATGTAACTGTAACTTCATGACAGACACTAAGCCAGAACCACCTAATCAAGCCACTCCTGAATTCCTGAACCACGAAACTTCCAGAGATAGTAAATGTTTATTGTTGTTTTAAGCGACTATGTTTTGGAGCAATTAGTTACACAGTAATAGATAAGTAATACAGTATTCATTGATTGAGCAAATACTCAATGAGCCAAATCTCCTAGACACTGAGTAACCCTTTAAAGGAATTCATTTAAAAAATTATCTTAACACTATCTTCTCACACTTGGAAAAAGGGCTTTCATTTTGGTGCATGACAAAGACTTGGTCCGGGGTAAGGACCAGCAATGGCTTCAAGGTTCTTCCAAGGACTGAGGTCCACAAGTCCAGTCCAGGGTGGGGATCTACTGTTGACTCTGTAGATCTCTAAGTCTTGAAGACAGAGACATCCAGGGACCTGTCTCCCAGTCCTTGCTCCTTCCATAGCACTGGGCAATAGAACCTCCACGCTTTGGAGTCAAGCCGAACAGTGTTCAAATCCAGGCTCTTTCTCCTCCAAATCTGGGTGATTTCAAACAAGTAGCTGTCCTTTTCTGAATCTCAGTTTCCTCATCAGAAAAATCCAAGAACAGATGCCCAACTCAGGTTGTTGTATGGGGAGGAAAATAGTGTGAACCTTGTGACTGTAACTCTGAAAATACTCAAGAAAGGTCAGTAGTAATGATGATTGAAGCACAGAGTGGCTGGTGCTCTTGGAGGTGCTGGGGGCCTGGAGTTCCCCTCTCACACAGACCCATTGGCTGCCCTCCCAAGCTCATCTGGGCCCAGCAGTGAGTTTCCAAGGGCCAGGTGAGCATATGGCCTCACAGAACCTGGTTGGAGCTGGCCTGCTTCCTCTCCCTCGTTAGCGTCGCCTGGGGGCCTGCTCTCTCTTTAGCAAAGGCCTGGATAACGAAGGCCACAGCCTATTAATTGCGGTGACAGTGATAAAGGAAGATCGGGAGGCTGCTATTTGTCTTGCCCGTAACCTCTCGCATCATTCCAAGATGAATGAAAACTCATTTTCTGCTTTGATTCGGTCTAATTTCTCTGGGCCCCCTGGGCCTCATGGGGGGAAGGGACTCACAGCCCCTGCAGAGAAGGAATTGAAGGGAGGAGGAGGAGAGGTCAGAGGTCACAGAGGGAGGAGGCTTGCTCCACTAGGGAACCAAGAACCTGTGAGGGGAGTGATAGGAGCCTCATGAGGGGGTGATCTGGAGTTTACAGGGTACTACTTGATTGGATTCACAAACCAATCAGGGCAAGGAAGGAACCTGCTACCCATTTCAGAGATGAAGCGATGGTGGTGGTTGAGAGAAAATGGCTTGCAGGAAGCCACACAGTGAGTGAGGGCTGAGCCCAGCTTCAGCCTGGGGGAGGAGAGTTTGCCCACACTGGCTTTTCCCCTGCAACTACCGCATTGCTTCCCACCTGGATGAATGACTTCATCAGCACGGAAGTCCCCTGGAGAGGAAATGACATCCAGGTGGGGAATTTCTACACCCACTACTCCTCCACTCTCCACCGAAGGACAGGGAACAGAAATCAGGCAAGGGGATGGGGAATGGGGGATGGACCTTTCTAGCCATCAGGGAACAATGACTGACCAAGGAGTGCCTTACCGAAATAGCCATCTTCTCATCTGTAGGAGGAAGCCAATAGTCCTTGTTGCCTGGGACCACACAGTTGCTAAAGAGAAGATGTGTCACACTGGTACTTCCTCTCTGTAGAAAGGGGGAAGAGAGCCAAAGGCCCCCAACAAATTGAACTGCTTGGTCCCAGGTTGACCTTTTTCCTGGATTAAATATGTGTCAAGGGGTCATCTATTCATAAGTCCCTGCACCTATCCTGCCTGGTCAAGTGCTGCATCGCCTGGGTCCCCTCTAGTGACACAGAGAGTGAGAGGGGCCTAGACCCCATGATCTTTCTGCTAAAGTGGCCTAGCAGAGTGTCTCCATGGACTGTGAAGATAGGAGTTACCTCCACCTAGAAACTGAGCCAAGTGCATGAAGGTGCTTCACTCAGCATCCTCCCAGGGCTTTGGGGCAGAGGTGCTGCATTTGGGCAGAGTTTGGGGTGGTTCAATGCATGAATAAGAATGTGGGCTCCGGGCTGGAGCAGTGGCTGGGGGTTGGAGCGCTTGCGTGGCATGCCTGAGGACCCAGGTTTGAACTCAATCTGAGACACAAAAGCCAGATGAAGAAATAAAATTGATTCTCTCTCTTTAAAAAAAAAAAAAAGAAGAAGAAGAAGATGGGCGCTGGAGCCAGGCAGCCTGCTTTGAATTACAGCTCTGCCTGTGGACTACTATGTGACCTTGGGCAAGCTACTCTTCCTCTCTGGACCCCACTTCCCTTCTTTGTAAAGGAGGATGAGAGTAGTATTTCCTTCCCATGATTATCAGTTAGCTTTTGCAAAGCAGGTGCTTTAAGTGAGCTGTGATCTAAGGGGCTGCTGCCACCAGGCTGGGAAGGGCTGTGCTGGAGTCAAGATGTGTGTGAGAAGGGAGGCAGCTGACTCAATGTGTCCCCCGCCCCTCCCCAACCCATGAGTTTCTCCCATCTGCCCTGATATGAATTGCAAATGCCCTTCGCTTCCCCACCACTCCAGCTGGAGACAGCTGAGTCCAGAGATGTGTCCCTGCTTCAGTAGGATGCCCAGAGACTTGCTCTGTGTCAAAGAGTCTGCAGGAGGAGCCCTCAGACCAAGGCCCCTGTCCAGTAGCCTGGGAAAGAAAGCAAGGCCCGTAGGAGCATCTGCTCTGTTAAGAACATATACATATCATATTGTTACTCTATGTGCATTTATGATTGTACAATAATTCAACTCCTTAATAACAAATTTTTAAAAAGAAGCATCTAGTCTGGCATTCAAGGCCTTCACAGCTGAGTCCCAACTTCTTTCTCTGCTCCCCATTCCAATTCCCTTCTCCATAGGCCCAGGCAAAGTCCTACAGGAATGGAGGGAAGGAAGGTGACCCTTGTTCAATAATTACAGTGCCTACAAGTGCCAGTTCTGGGTGCTGTGTGACAGGCCTGGTCTCAGCTACCGTCCCCATAGTGTGTGCTGTTTTGTTTGCATAATTTGGGTACTGAGGATTGAACCTACCTGCTCTTAACCACTGAGCCACATCCCTAACCCTTTTTATTTTTTATTTTGTGACAGGATCTTGCTAAGTTGCTGTGGGCCTCACTAAGTTGCTGAGGCTGACTTTGACCTTATGATCCTCCTGCCTCAGCGTCCTGAGTCACTGAGATTACAGGGGTGTGCCAGCACACCTGGCAATTGTGTGCTGCTGATAGTCCCAATATACAGATGGCAGGACTGAGACTCATAGAGCTTCCATGGCTAGCAAGTGGCAAAACCCAGAGCTTAATCATTACTCTGCCCTGCACAAAATCCACAGCAGAAATGGAGCAGGGGTCCTGGACCTGTAATGCAGGTGTAAAAGAAGCTTCCAGGGAGGTCATCCATTCACTGATATTTACAAAGCACCTACTAGGTGCTATGCACACAGAGACAACAATAGGGATACCAAGAACATTAATCAGAGTGATAACGTGGAAACAATTGCTGGCGTTTCCTGAGCTCCTTCTCCATGTCCCACAGTTATTTTGTGTGTGTAGCTCTCATCCTTACAGCAGCCCTGTCCCTTCAGAGACAAGCCCACTGAAGCACAGAGAGCCTAAGTGTCTAAAGCCACACAGGTCTCAAGTCAGAACTTGAACTGCCTGCCTTCCTTTGAATAGCAACAGCAACAATGATATTTTCTAGCATTTTTGGGGTACTTTCTGGGTGCCGGCCTGCTAACTACTCAAAATGACAATGTGATCCAGGTGTCATGATCATTTCCATCTTACTGATGGGAAACTGAGGTTTAGAGGTCAAGTAAATTGTTCAGGGTAATGCACTGAGTATAGGGTGGCCAGGCCTGGGACCCAGGTCCACAGACACACGCACCTTCTATTTCTCCACAATGCCCTGCAAGGAGCAGGCTGTCCAGAGCACGCAGTTTACCAACAGGGACTTTTTCCTCTCTCTCCTGGAGGCCTGCAACAGCCTCCTGCCCTGACTTCTCTAGTCTCTTTCCCAGGTAACCTCTGTGGTGCATTAGCACCCTGATGACCCAGGTACAACACCAAGACTACCCCCATGAAGGAGGCAGCTGGGTGTCCTCAAGTCTTGCTCCATCCTCCAAAGGAGCAGTTACCACCCGAAGGCAGCTTCCTGCCAGGTCCTACCTTCCCAGAGCCCTGTGCCTGAGGCCACGTGATGATGCCTCACCAACAGCATGTGAGCAGATGTGCGCTGCTCTGGCTGAGAATAAGAAGCAGCTATGCTTCTTTGCTCCCTCCTTCCCCCTATCCAACAGTCGAAAGTGGGGGAATCCCAGGACAGTCCAGGATTCCTAACCCTTAGGGGTTGTGATGGACTAAAATTTGTGTCCCCCCAAAATTTGTATGTTGAAACCCTAACCCAAGGTGGTGGCATCTGGAGATGGGCTCTCAGGGAGGTAATTAGGGTTAATGCTATATAAAAAGAGGAGACACAGCCCCCCACTCCTGCCATATGAGAATACATGGAAAGACAGCCATCTGCAAACCAAGAAACGGGTCCTCATCAGACACCAGATCTGGTTCATTTTTTCTTCTTTAAGAGAGAGAGGGACAGTGTGAGAGAGAGAAAAACAATATTTTTAGTTTTTCACATGGCTTTTACTGCTCCGTTGAGGCTTACAACATAGAAGTTGCTTAGCAAAACAAAAAACGAAAAATAAACAACAACAAAACATGTGGATAAACTCTTGAACAACATGAAGTACAAGGTTTATGCTCCAAGCTCTGCAGGGCTTAGCCTCAGGAATAAATCACCCTACAGAGACAGAGATGAATTGGAAAGTCTGCTTCCTGTCTTTCAAAGGGAAAGTGTTGATCCCCAGCACCAGACAGAGAGAGAGACAGAGAGACAGAGAGACAGATACAAACTCAGGCGCCCAATCCCATGTCTTCTTCTGTCCAAAGTACCTGGGATTAGGGGCTGGTGCAGTAGCTCAACAGCTACAACGCTTGCCTGGCATGCGCTAGGACGCAGGTTCGAACCCCAGCACCCCACGAACACAACAAAGTACGAACACAACAAAGTACCTGGGATTTCCTCTCATGGATGACCAGAACCCTGATGATCCCGTGGGAAACAATTCTGAGACAGAGGAGAATGTCCAGGAGAAATAAGTTCCAGATTAAAGCTGATTCATTCATCTGCTTCAAGGCTTATTGGGAGCAGAAGGCCCAGCCTCATCCTCTTTCTGGATAATCATGCACTACCTTCAGAGTTAGAAAGGTCTGGGATGTACGCTTTTGTTCATTTGTTTTTGTTTTTGTTTTGTGCCAGGGATTGAACCCAGGGGTGCTTAACCACTGAGCCACAATTCCAGGTCATTTTTATTTTGAGACAGGGTCTTGCTATCTTGAACTTGCAATCCTCCTGCCTCAGCCTCCTGAGCCGCTGGGATTACAGGTGTATACCACCATGCCAGCTTGAAAGGCCTGGGTTTTAAGGACTTGCTCCGTCCTTTGGGTAAAATGGGGAAAAACCACCTAACTCACAATCTTTTACAAGATAATTATAAAAGCCTGGAAGATTCCTTACTGTTGACATTGACTTTTTCTAATCTAAGAATAGGTCTCCCAGACACTGGCTGGCAACCAAAATATCCTCCCTTCCTGCTTCATCCCCACCTCCACCTGTTTCCTCCAATAATTTCAGCAGCTTTTTCTGAGTCCATGTTGGAAATCATATATATATATATATATATATATGTATAATTTTTTTGGTACCAGGGGTATTTAAGCACTGAATCATCTACCCAGCCCTTTTTATTTTTAATTTTGAAACAGGGTCTCTCTAAGTTGCTTAGGGCCTTGCAAAGTCTTTAAGACTGGCTTTGATCCTCCTGCCTCAGCCTCCTGAGCCTCTGGGATTACAGCCATGTGCCACTGCACACAGCTATATATAATTTTTCCTCCTACCAAGTTGTGAGGCTGGACAGGGCAGAGACTCTTAAGAGTTTCAAGTAAAGGGAGAGTCTGGGACATAGAGAGATAAGGAACAGAAAGGAGAGAAAAGGACAGGAGGGGAGGGACAGGGAGGTGATGGGAAACCTGAGGAGAGGAGAAAACAAGAGGAAACCAAGGTGTGTGTGGCAGGTGGGTGGGGGGGTGTGCAGAACTAAACACCAAGACATAAGGAGCACGAGAGAAAGAAAGACAGACAAAACAGAGAAAGATCAAGGAAGAAGAGGCCAGAGCAGAAAGATTCATCCACAAAAGGGAGTGTGTGGGAAGGAAGAGCCTCCAACCAGCTGGGCAGGGAGGATGAGCTAACCCCCCGGGGGGGGGGCCCAGCTGAGCAAGACGTTCAGTTCAGCCTGGGGTGCTCTGCTGCTGAGCAAGGAAAGCCTCTCCTCCGCATCTGGATGAATTTGATATTCAATCAATGAAGATTAACTCGCCCTAGGTAAGGGGGCTTTCACATCCATAAGGAAGTCAAATACGATTATGCAGATGAGAAAATTATCCTGAGATGAGGAGCGGCTGGTATATGATAATTATGTGAGAGGGTGGACTCCCACACTGATTAGCATATCTTCAAGACCAGACTGAGATAGAGGAGGCAGGAATGAGCAGAGGTGACCAGAAATCCCACCCGGAGAAGTTGGTTAGACACGTCTGGTCCCTGACGTCCTTCTCTGGAAAGAGGACACTTCACTCGGGTCAGTGAGGACCCTAAGGAGTGCCATGGCTCTCCTGTGTCCGTTATAGCTCCTTAGATCAGTTGGCTTTGCTCTCACGGAGCAGGGCTCCTTGGACCTGAACTTGAGGCTGGATCCCCTGAGATCCTTGTGCGCTGCAGGCCAACTCTGTGCTCGTGGGTTGCAGGTCAGGTCCTGCAGCACTCGCAGGCTCCCAGCGGATGCTGGTCTCAGGCCACAGCTTGGAGGGCCTTGACAGGTTCTCAGCCTATTGCACATTAGAGTCACCAGGGGAGCATTAAAAACCCACCAATGCCCAGGGCCTCCTGCAGACCAATTAAATCAGAGTCTCGGGAGAAGAGCCTGGATACTGATTTTTCTTTTTTTAAAATGATTCTAATCCTCAGGCAGGGTGGATCTGAACAATGTCTAGGTTCCTAAGTCCACCCATCCATTCTGAGTCACGGCCCTTAAGCTGCAGACTTGGGCTGGGGCTGGGGTGAGGGCTGTGGAAGATGCAGGGAAGATGAGAGAATGGGGTAAGTAACCCAATGTGGAAATGGGCAAGGTCTTGGCCTTGACAGAACCGCTGAAATCAGTTCTTGTGTATTAAACACCTACCGTGGACTGCACCCTGCACATCTACCCTCTCAACCTCGTCGTCTTAATTGGATGGATGAGAACTCATGCAAATTGATTTATCCAAGAGTGTAGAGAGGATTTAAACCCAGCATGGTCTGTCCCCAATGCCTAAGCTCTTTCTACACTAGCCGTCACCTCTCACACCTCCTGGGAAGGAGTCTCTGGGGTAACCTTACCCAAGGAAGTTAGAGGCTGAATGCAGGCCTTAAGAGTTGACTGAGCTACAAGGTCCCTCCTGGCCTGCTATGCCTGTGGCCTTGGTCTCAGGTGGGAGAGGAGAGAGACTTCAAATTCCACCTCATTAGCTGTGTGACATTGAGCCAGTCATTACCTTCTCAGAGTGACTGACAGTCTGGCCAATGGGGATGATAAGACCAACTTTAAGGGTGTTGGGAAAAGGAGTTGAGGTCAGATGAGATAGATGATCTTCCTTTAGGGCCTGGAGGTTGGGTGAGCCTTAACTCCTACTCCCACCCTCAAAGGCCTAGAGCCTCCTCTCTCTGGGGCTTGACCTGGTAGCACAGGCTCTGGCATGATCCCATGGTTAACCCAGTGCTTCCTGAGTGTCTTACTTGTAACCGCTGTCCCCACCATACAGAAAGCACTGACACTTGTCCCTCTGCCCAGAAGCAGGAGCCCCTGGGGGACCTGCAGGTGTAGACTATGACCTGTAGAAGAGATGGGGGATCTCTGGCCCTCATGTTCCCCTTCTATAAAGAGAAGCACAGAGATTGTCTCATCTCCAAGGAAACTTCTAGTGCTAACCAGCCTTCCTATCCTCTCCCAAGAAGACCCCTTGGGGAACCATCCATACCCCTACTGCTGTGCCCTACCACTTGCTCAAGTGGGGCTGAAATTCCACCCCGATCCACTCACCAGCCTGTGCACCCTATCCAGACAGGACTTCTTTTGTTAACTGTTACAAAAGCACCCCATGTGTTCTCAGGGAAGAACTACCTCCGTGTGCTTCCCCTTCCACCTGGAGAAGTTGGAAGCTGCCTGCTGCATTCACGCTCGTGTGTCTCTGCGAATGTGTCTGTGAGTCTGTCTTCTTTCCCTCTGTGTGCATCTGGGCACTGGACACGCGCATGACTCTGTGCCTGTGCCTGTTGTGGAGTTCTGTGTGTCTTTTGCTGTGTGTGTGCAACACCTGTGTGAGTCTGGATGTGTGTGAGTCAGGGGGCCATCTCTGTGTCCCTATATGTCTGGATGGGAGCCACTCAATGTGTGATATGTTCTGCATGCATGCTTGGATGGGTGAATGTCGGCAATATGTGGCCGTGTGCCAACATGCGTGGGAAGACCTAGGTGGGTGTACATTAATGCAGAAGGATGAGTGAGTAGCATGGGTGTGTGCATGCATCGGCATGGTGGATGCCAGTGTGTCTGGGTGTATGTGTGTGCAGGTAAGCACGGACCAGGTGAGTGTGCACATCACCCTGCATAGTGCTTATCAGCACATGTGGCATAGCGGGTGTGTATGGCTGTCCGTGTGTGTGTTCTGGAAGAATGAATCAGGGTGAGGTGAGGGGTATTCTACGTGAGACTGAGGGAGAAGGTAGTATTGTGTGGGGTGTGAGTATGTGCACATATGTGTGCTTCTCTGAGTCTGGAGGGGTGTGCTTCCGTGTGTGTGGAGTGTGCTAAGCAGCACAAGTCATTATGAGAGCATGTCTGAGAGTCTGTTAGGTAGGGCGTGTGTGAGTGCCCGGGTGCTTCTCTGTCGATCTGCACCTCTCCAGCTTGGCTGGGCCCTGGCACTGTAAATCCATCAACTCGGCATGATTTTGTCAATGCTGACAGCTAACTTCAACATGACGACAAATCTGGCCCCAGAGGATATTAAGCAAAGACACATGAGCCTATAATTTTCTGCTTCCACGTGTGAGATGCTATAATAATCAAAAGAAAATGAGTTTCTAACTACCCCCGCTCTTTGTGCTGCTGCTTTCATGCCGGCTGCACTAATTGAATCACCCGGCACCACTGTATCAATGGTAACTTGGGTATTGGGGGGTAATCAGGCGTGTGGGGGGGACCAGCTTGGAGAGGTGCGGGGGCTTTTGTGAACATCCCATCTGCCTCCTGCACCAAAGCTGCCCGTCCGCCTTTGGCTGGACAAGCGAGTGACTGAAGGGCAGGCCCCTCACCCAGGGGAGGGTCTGGGAGGGGTTGTCTGGGGGAGGGGGCACCTGTACCCAGATGCTGCCGCCCGAGCCCCTTGGTCCCAAAAGGAGAACTGTGCAAAAATAATAGGGATTCAGGCTTTGGAAGTGGGCCTACCTGGATTCAATCCTGGCTGACGGCCCTTATGTCATTTGACCTCTGGGGCTTGGTTTCCTCATGTAGAAAATGGCACAACCTGTCCACCTCATGGGGTGTTGAGGATCAGCGAGAATGCACAGATTAAGCACCCTCGGTTGCACTGCAGGGAGCAGGCTCTTGGAAGTTGTCGTTGTTTTTTCCGTTACTGAGTGCCGACTGCACTCTGTCTTGCCTTATCTGCTTGTCTCCACGGAGAGCAGTAGGGCTCACTATCCCATTTTATATCTGAAGAAACTGAGGCTCAGAGAGATTAAAGAATTTGAACACTTGAGAGATATAGCTCTCTCGAGAAACAATTATGGTGACTTGAAACAGGACATGTATGTTTTCAAAAAGGGAGGAGGAATAGTGAGTCCCTGGTGGCTTTTAGGGGTCCCCCGAATGTCCCTGTGACTCAATAAAAATTCTAGCCATCCACCCTTATCATGGAGCACCCACCAGTATTAACTCATGTCCCCCTCACCACCCACTTGCAATGAAAAAAAAATGACTGTCCCTGTTTTACACACAGAGAGGCTAAGTAACTTGCCCAAGGTCCCACATTTGGTAGATTGTGGAATTAGGCTCCCAAGTCTTGGAAGTCTGTCTCCACATATTTATTCACCACCTGTTCTTCTTAGAGTTCAGCTGGACCTTATACTTCCTTTTGCTCTCAAAGTCTTCTCAGTCTCTCATTTGTCTCCATAAGAGATCCTGCCTGTACCCAAGGGACTTGCTTCTGAAGTAAGTCTCCAGAGTGGGATGGAAATTCCTTCATCCCCAGCCTTCCTGTGCACCCCCACATCAAGATGGGAGATGACCTTTATGTCACTCTCCAGCTCATGCCTCCACCTCCAATCAGACACCCAAGTTTGGTTTTGTTGACAGTAGTACTGGGGATCAAACCCAGGAGTGCTCTACCACTGAACTCCCAGTCCTATTTTTTTTTTTTTTGAGACAGGGTAATGCTAAGTTACCCAGGCTATCCTCAAACTTGCAATCCTCCTGCCTCAGTGGTTGGTGATTACAGCACCACCACACTCAGTTATTAAGAAAGCAAGTTTTCACTAATCAGCTGTCATATACCTGGAACTGGGTGGAGAATTGGGGGCTTCAAAGAGGATATTAGTAAAAATCCCCACTTTGGTACAGAAAAGCTTGGAACAGTAGCCAGGACACAGTCTTTGGAGGAAGGCAGATCTGAGTTCTAATTTTGGCACTGTCCCTGAAAAGCTGGGTGTGGGCCTGTTGCTGAAGATGTCTATTATGTTCAATTTTCACAACAATGAGATGGGGACAATTCCTCCGCTAAGATCAGGAAAAAGGCAAGGATATCTGTTCTGCCACTTCTCTTTTATACTGTGCTGGAGATCCTGGTCAGTGCAATAAGACAAGAAAAAGAAAAGACATAAGATTGTAAAGGAAAAAGAAAAACTCTTTACAGACAACACGATCATCCTCATAGAAAACTCTAAGGATCAGGAGAGAAAAAGGGTACTAGAATTATGAAGTTTAGCAAAGTTGCAGGATAAGAGTTTGATATACAAAAATCAATTACACTTCTATATATTAACAATAAACAATTTGAAATTGAAATAAAAGAGGGACATTAATCCCACTTTGAAAGCTTTTTGGAAGTAGTAAAAAGAAGTATCAGGCTCGGGTACTTCCTGATGAGGTTTCTTGAGAGGGAAGGAGGAAAAGAGGCTGGTTGAGAATCATACCCAACACCCATTACCTCCTGTTTGTCACAATCACAGAGAGTGAGCATTTCTGTTATGTCCTCAATAGTTTTGCCAGTTCTAAATCTTAGGGCTTTATATACAAATTTGAGAGATCAGGAGGCAGGAAGATATTCATCAAAACCCAGAGCTTGGGGGCTGGAGCAGCGGCTCAGTGGTTACAGCACTTACCTGGCATGTGAAAGGATATGGGTTCAAACCCCAGCACCACGTACACAGCCAAATGTCCGAGCAACAAAAGCCACATGAAAAACTAAATAAAATTGATTCTCTCTTTCTCTCTCTCTCTCTCACTGTCCCTCTCTTAAAAAAAATAGAAAAAAGAAAAACAGGGCTCTCCAGGAAATGTGTTGCCATGAGCACATGAACATTGTCCACTATGTGGGGCTACCCAGAGAAGGAATTGAGAGCCACCGCCTGTGTGAGCCCTCCTTCCTCTCCCTCAACCTCCCCTCATCATTACATCATTCTGCATTCCTGTACTCAACACAACCTAGCAAATCTTAGGCCATTCACAACCTGGATCACATCCAAAAGAAACCCTACCACAGCTTCTGAAAGTACTGATTGGTAATGAAGCTTTTGCCTAATTCTCTTGAACAGGCAGCAACATGGGGAAGGAAATTACACTAAACATCAGATGCCAAAATCTTCTCAAAATCCTCTTCAGTCCTGACTTTCCCCAAAGTCTCATAAGTTACTACATCCCTGTGGCTTTTTCCTTTGTCTCTCCTAAAGCTCCAGCTCTGCTCTCTTTTGCCTCCACTACTGGACCCATTATATTCTGCTGAAGTTTTTCTATAACTTTAACTTTATACTGGGTTTTTGTTGAACCCAGGAACATTTTATCACCCCAGCCCTTTTTCCCATCTGGTTTTTGTTTTTCCTCCACTTGGTTGTGTATGTGGATCAGGGGATTAAACCAGAGTCCTCATGCATGCCAGGCAAGCGTCTGCCCTGGGCCACTTCTCCAGACCCAACCCTCAGCCCGCCCCCTTTTTTTTTTAGAAAGAGGGACAGTGAGAGAGGGAGAGAAAGAATCAATTTTACTTAGGTTTTCGTGTGGCTTTCGTTGCTCTGACACTTTTCTCTGTACATGGTGCTGGAGTTTGAACCCACGAACTCGTGCATGCCAGGCAAGCGCTGTAACCGCCGAGCCACCACTCCAACCCAGTTTATACTCTTTCTTGTATGAAGATTCTTTCACTCTGAATCTACACATGATCACCTGATCAGCTGTGGTGTGGGAATCTGGGAAGAGAAGAAAGACTGTACATATCTACACCTTCATATCCTGGTTCCAACCTCATCAGGAATCCTTAAGCTACATCCTCGCAGGGGTAAGACAGAGAGATGGTACACCACACCACAGTGACACTCCTTGAGGCTGGTCTGAGCTAATATAGATGCAAAGAGTTCTAAATTCTTTAGCAGGGGATTCAGGAGGAGGTGACATTGAACTAATCTTTGAAGGACCAGAAAGGCAGTCACCTGATAGGGGACAGAGAATAAAGAAAAAGAATGGGCAGTTACTTGGGACGTGGGTGTATGTTAATCTTCCCATTTCACTGAGTTGAAAAGTGAGGCCCAAGAGGCCTCCTTTTCCTCTTGGAAAATGAATCTGAAAAGGTCATCCTGAGGGCTGCTGGTGCGGATGGGACTTGAAGTCTAGTCTGTCTGGCTTTGAAACCCTTGTGGTGAAGAGGGGAAGGGGTTGAACTTCATACAGCCCTGGAGGGGAGTGGGGATGGGTGTGATCACTAGTCACCTGGATAAACCAAAACAGTAAGGTGCAGATTCCAGTATATAGCATTCACCAGAAAAGGCAGAAAACATTATTTTTGCATGCAAGATCTCTGGAAGGACACCCAAGAATTTTGGGACATTGGTTGCCCTTGGGATGAGAACAAGGGAGACCTGGGGCAGGGGTGGAGAGAGAAAATTCACCCCACCTTTTATGCTTTTTGAAATTTGAACCATGTGAATGTCCTCCTATTCAAAAAGCAACTAAATTGTTCTGAAAAGAAAAATAAATAAGCATTACATGGTAACATTCAAATTCAAAATAAAACAGTTCCCAACTATGACCACATCCAGGGTCACCTCTGGGTTCACGCGGTGGCCCATCTTGAGGCATGGCTCTTCAGAGAAGAGGTGTGTGTGGGGCGCTGGGGAAGAGAGCCCTGGAGGGGCTAAGTCAACAGCCAAGGCCCTCTTAGCCGGCTGCCACCTTGGAGCTCCTTTCTCCTCCGACGGTGAGGGGCTGTCAGACGGGGGAGGGGGACTGTAGGGAAGACGTCCGAGATGGGACGGGGACATTTGGGCAGTTGGGCCCGATTTGTCGCCATTTTCACGGGCAGACTTGCGAATTAAGTGGCATGAAATTGAGCACAGACCAGGTTCTCCCCCAGAGACGGGGCAGCCCCCGCCCAGGAGGGGAGGGTGCGAGGGGGCGGGAGTGGGAGGGGTGGCCCGGCGCCACGCTCGGCTGCTTCTGGGTGCAGATGGAGGAGAATGGAAGAGGGCTGGGCTCAGCTCCTCCTCCCTGCCCTCAGCCCTCAGACAGCACAGGGTCTGCCAGACCCCAGCCACCGGCTCAGCCTGGCCAGGCTTCCTTGTGCCCAAGTGCCCGTGGGAGTCAACGTTGGGGGTGGCGGCCAGGAAGGAGCCCCCACTGGGGGGACCCTTTATCTCAGCATCTCTCTTTGCTGCCACTTTTGCTGGGTGCCCAGGAATGGGAAGAAAGGGAGGCTGAGAGCCTGGCCTTGCTTCAAAGGGTGGAAAAGGAAGTCTTTGTGCTACGAAGAGGTGAATGGGGCAAAGGATGCTTGGGTCCTAATTTAGATAGTGTGACCCATCTCCCCGCCCCGATACTGGAGATTGAGCTAGGAGATGCTCTACCACTGAGCTACATCCCTAAGCCCTTTTTATTTTCTTTTTCTTTCTTTGTCTGTCTGTCTTTCTTTCTGTTTTCTTTTTGTTTAACTTTCGATCCTCCTGCCTTAGTCTCCTAAATCGCTGGGATTACTGGGATTACAGGTGTCTGCTGCCACGCCCAGTATTTATCCATTTTTGCACTTCTGTCTCTACATCTGTAATACTAATGACAACCAGGCATGCTCAGGGTTGTTCTAAGTGTCTTGAGTACTTTGTAACGATCTAATTGATCTGGATAATACTTATGGGGCAGTATTGTCATCAATTACACCCCCATTTTACAGGTGAGAAAACAGATCATCTGGCCAATGAGTGCTGAAGATGGCATTTGCTGTTTAACATTCTGCTGCCTCAGAGAGTAGGGGGAGATTAAATGAGATAACAGACATTCAGTTTTACACATGGTGCATGTGTAACCAATGTTGGCTGATGTCTACACTGCTCCGTTTGACCATTAGTGGGGAACAGGAAGCAAATGCAAAATGTTCAAACTAGAAGGGACAGTCCAGATCCCCTAGTTTATACTCTCATGGACTCACGTGATGGAAAACGGGCCCAGAAACGGAAAGGATTTACACAAGGTCATTGCAATGTGCCTAGCACAAAGTCTCATGGGCTGGGCTAGAACTGAGTGGTCAGTGACTGGAGCCCTTGCTCTCCAGGCCCCTGAGGACACCCCGGAGTTTTGAGGTGAACAACCCACTTTGCTTTTCCACAAGGAGAGACATAACGTGGAATTGCAATCCCCCTGGGCACCATGGGCTCTGATTTCTCCCCTGGCAGAAGTGAGACCTAGCCTGGGTGGGGGTGACAAAAGAAGACTGTCAACCTGGGCACCTCCTCCTGGGCAGAGCTTTGTCCTACAATTAGGAAGGATGTTTGCCTCAGCACCAGGCCCAACGAGCCCAGGAAAGCCATGAAGAGCCCCGCAGGTGGCTAGGTGGAGGACAGGCCCCATGGTGCTTAATAGGACCTAATCTCTGCCAGTGTTGTTGGAAATGAAAATGAAAAACAGCCACGATTTTGTGGTTTAAAAATTAGCATGTGTGCCTATATCGTAAGCCTCTGGCCTGCATTACCATACAGATTTATCCCAGGCCCAGCACGCAGCCAAAATATGTAATTACACACAGGCTCAGGGTGGGAAAGTTGCTCTCCTCTTTGCTATCTATATAACATGGATTTTTTTTTTTTTAATGAAAGCTAGATCTGGACTTTTGTGAGGGACTGACTTCAGGAAGGATGTTGCCTATGGTACTTGAGGAGAAGAATGGTCTTGGTCCCATCAACAATATGTGTTGGGGGAAGGGGTGCACAAACATATCAACTTCAGAGCAGCTCCCTAGGCTGGGGGTAAGGAGGGCAGGGAAAGGAAAGCCTTGTTGTTATAAAGTACTGTGTCCTCTGTGCCCCAGGTCCCATTCAGTGTTCTCCCATACAGTCATGTATCACTTACAATGGAATGCATTCTGAGAACTTTGTTCTTTGTGAATGTGTTGTTGTATGAACATTATAGAGCATACTAACAAAAACTAAGATAGCTGTGATTCATTGGGAAATATAATCTTATGGGACCGCCATCGTATATGGATTGACCAAAACATTGCTATGCAGCGCATGATTGTATATGCTCTCCTTCAATCTGCACAAGAAACATGAAATGTAGGTGTCCTTGCACCTCTTGAAAGATGAGGAAACTGAGTCTCATAAACGGCAAAGGCCAGCATTCAAACTCATGACACCAAAGTGCTTCCAAGGTGCTACATATGGCCCCCAACTTTAGCAGGCTGTTCTTATCTGATTGATGAAAAAAGACCTCAATGGAAGTCATTGGCAGAGGAAAAAATGGATGCAGGGATTCAGTATTCAAATATGAAGATTGAAGGGGAATCAGGGGCTTTCCAGGGGGTGCGGAGGGTAGGAAGAGAAAGAAAAACAGAGACACTAAGCATTAGTACAAAAATGGACAGATAGTAGTTCTAACAACTGAATGATTGACGGAATGAATGGACCAAACTCTAAAATAAAAATCGGTGTCTTTACTCAGGGTTGGATAGTAGATAATGTCAAGATACTGAAAGAGATGAATAAATCTATGTCCCAATGTGGGATCAATATCCCAATCCAGAGTTGGATGGAAAAGAGAGTCAACATTTCAATGCAGGAATCAATTCCCCAATGAAGATTTGGTTGGCATCAACGCCCCACATGGGGATCAATGTCCTAATACAGAGTTGGTTGAAAGGAATCAATGTCCCACCGTAGGGATGAGTAAGAAAGTTGACATCCCAATGTTGAGATCAATGCCCCAGTTCAGAGTTCATTAAGGGAAATCAATGCCCCAATATCAGGATCAACGACAGTCAATGAATGTAACAGTCAATGTCCCAATGTGAGATCAATGATAGTCCAAGACCCATTATAGGGATGAATGCGTACCCCCATGAAGTCACCAGGTTACCTGTATGGAAAACAGTAACATACCTATCCATACCCTCTGGGCTTCCCGGGGCATTTCCTTCTATTATTTGCTCTAAAGGGACAGCTCCCACCTCTCTAACCCTTTCAACCCCTTGGCTAAGTCCTCCACTGCAGAATAGTTGGGATGGGGTCAGTGTGCTGCCCCATCATGCCCAGCCTGGTTACCCACAGTAGACCCCTTAGAGGGCTCCTCTTCCATGGCCTATCTCCAGAGACAGCTTGCAAGCGGGTCCAGAGGATCCCACTAGTCCAGAAGAGGCAACATACTTTGCAGGGATTATTTCCTGCAGGGAGAACAGGGCTTGGGCTAATCCAGACACAGCCCAAACCAATAGCAGGTAAGAACAGTCATGTTCTTACTCCGTTGGCCTAATATGTGTCTAAAAACCACAGTTATCCATGATATTTAACATTGCATCTGTCATTTGAATAATTGCTCTCCACATTTTACAGCTGAGAAAAGCAAGGCCCAGCAAAGAAAATGAACTAGTTGATCACAGAGAAAGGGCAGATGAAACTGGAAGCCTGATCCTTCCTGCTGGCTCGGCCCTTTTCCAGCTGATTTAGGTTGGCATGAAAAATCTCTCCGACCCCTGCCAACGGCACCTGACCCCACATGAGTGGGTTTGGGAGTGCAGCACACAGTAGGCAAAGTGTTTCAAAACATCTTTCCCCAGACCTTCATTTTCTTACATCTTTCCATCACCTCTCAAAGTCTGCTAAGTCCAGAGAGACAGGATAAAGGCCCCTGTTGCTTTCCTGGGTTAGAGATCGAGTTGGAGGGTGAGATGGGAAAACCTCCCAGCCTCAGCTGCCCCAGGGGCTTAAGGGGAGGGTGTGATCTTTCTCTTGTTCAGACAAAGGCTGGGGCTGTGGCATCTGTCAGCCTGCTCTTGTGTCTCGCAGCTGCTCTGACAGTCAGACCCAAGGCAGGTGCCAGTTTAGGGGGTGGGGAACACCCGCATGCACTTACACTCCATTTCTTCCCCTCACCCCTCCCACGTGGACATGCAGTGCCTCCTGTTGCCCATCCCCACTCCCCCCAAGCCCACCGGGTACCCCCAAGACCCAGAGCTTTCGGGACAAGACCTCCAACCCATATGGCCCACTGCCCCTCCCCCATGTTCTTGTCCTGCCAAATCCTGCTGCCACCCTCGGGCACCTTTGCCCAGCCAAGGAGGAGCTAGCAGGGTAGGGGGTGTCTGGCAGGAGAGAGGGGACCCAAGCTTTTCTTGCTGGGGCTTTCTGAAGACTTCTTTGGCTGGAAGAAGTGAGAGGAAAGACACAAGTTCACAGAAATGGGCAGACACTGATGGTAGAAGAGGGAGCCCAGTGTACTGTTGGACTGTGTGAGGTTTGTGTAAGAGAACACAAACACACTCAGACAAACACACAGGCATATTGATGTGTATTTTTGCATACATACGTGTGCACGCACACACACGTGACAAGTTGGAAAAGTGTTTACAATGTCTGATAGTCACAACTCTGTGCTCTCCATCTTTCCAAAAATATTTATGTACGTATTTATTTAAATCACATCACCACTCTGTTCCTCCTCTGAAAAGAACAATTTTGAAGGCAGCAGAGACTTCTCCAATCTACTATTATCCACATGTTATTTTTAATTCTATGAGCAGAGAGAATATGTCAAAGGGGGTGTGACTGGGGTGCTGGGGAGAGTTTCTCTATTAACAGGATGATGCAAGAGGAAAAGCATAGTTCTAGGAAAGCTGCTTGGTGGTGGGGGGAGAATGTATAAATTTCATACAAAGATGTTTCCAGGGCCCCCCCCAGCAGTCCTCTTGACCTCTCTCTTCCTCCCCACTCCCAATCTCCCAGCCACCTCCCTCTTCTGTCCCTGCCTGTCCCAGGCCTCTGCTCCACACACCCCTGCAGCGCCCACCCTTCCCCAGTTCTCCCTCCTCAGATGCAATCCCCCTGCTGTAATTTCTGGGGGAATTGCTTCATCTCGGGTGCAGATATATTTGTGTCAAGGTGCAGCTGCAGAGATAGCCTTCCTCTATGCATAGTAAGAGGGTTGCAGAGAGAGAGGTTGTGCCCAGAGCAAGGCCTTATCAGAGCAAGCTGCCTGCCATTTATCTGATTCCCCATCAAATAGGAAAACGGGCCTCAGGCTGCGGCTTCCACTTTCCTTGGGAAAGCCATGGGGGGAATAATAATTTACTCCAATCTTTTTGTTTCCAGTGCTCACCTTCAGCCTGACACAACCCTGGTTTTCTCCACCACCCCCCTGCTCCCAGCTACATCAGCCTGGAGGGGTACCAGGTTGAGCCCCTCTCCCCCAGGGACCCACCCCAGGGATACCCCCCAGAAATGCCCTTGCTGGTTGAGTGGACATTCATAATGGATTGGCATGAGCCAGAGAAGATACCCTTTGGCATCAGGAAGTGTAGACACCCGGGAAGGGGGGGCAGAGACTCAGCAGGGAGCAGGGAGGCTTAGCCTAATTATGGGGGGGCCTGATTTCCTTCCCAGCCCCCACACATATGCAGATCTCCCACAAACACTCATGCACACACAGGCACGCACGTACACACATGTGCGTGCATTTCTCAGACTCTATCCTATGAGCATCCTTGTAGGCAGATCGATCAGCACCTTTATCTGTATGTGTCTGTCCATCTATCTGTCTATCTGTGTCTGGAGTGGAGATGAATGGAGGATGGGGTGGGGGTGGATTCCGGTTCTGTCACAGACTCCGACCTCCCATCTCAGTTCACAATCCCAACATCCAAGAACATGCCTGAGAGGATCCAGAGACTGCGTGAAAGGAGTGAGCGGTGAGGGAGGGCGGGGTCCCAGCCAGGCCTGGCGGCTGGTCATCTTGCCTCACCCTCCCTAACGGAGCAGCTCCAGGGAGCAGCAGGCAGCCCATCTGGTCCTGGAACTGCAGAGAGGTGGATGGTGAGGAGGGGGCTGCTCCCCACAGGCCAGCCATAAATCACAGTTATGTGGCCAGGGGGCAGGGAGAAGGCAGGGGGCAGGGGGCAGCTGCAGCAGCACACACAGGATGAGGCAGAGAGGCCAGGGTCAGGTGTGGCCGTAAATCGTCACCTAAATGCTTCCAAGCGAAGGCTAATCAGGGCAAAGTGACAGAATACAACCGGTTCCACCTGGCCCCAAAGGGCATGCTCACTGCAAACACATACATACCCACAGATACAGAGGCACCCCATGTTCCAAATACAGAGCAGAGGTGGCACACCTGTACCTGGATACACAAAGACATACCTGCTGACTACTGCCAGGTGGGCCTGTGTTCACACACACACAAGCAGCTCTGCACCCCTTGTGTTCATTCAGACCCAAAGATCTACCTAATACACCTCAGTGTCTGCACAGGTGGCCGTACAAAGTGGAGAGCAGACTAAAATAGCTAGAGCAAGACCCAGCTGGAGGTCCTGTGAATCCCTGGAAGAAAGACGTGGGAACACTCAGTGGGACTGTCGAGGCAGCCCTGGAAGATCAGCGCCTGCGTTCCCCCCGCAGCCTCTCCCCGGCTGGCCCTTCATCCGTTCAGCAGCTTCCTTCATCCTTCATCTGTGAAGGAAGAGCTCTGTTTGCTCTCTCCCTGCACCCATGCTGGAGCAAGGCTTGTTCATTCATTCACCAGCATTTTTAACCTCCCCTCTCTGGATCACGCACGTGCAGAACTCGGGAAAGGATGTTGCACTACAAGCCTAAAAACTAGCAGAGAAGAGATGAGCGGATGATTATAGCATAGGGGAATTCTTGCTATGAGGGAGGCCAGCCCAAGGCAGAGCACAGAGGACGGGGTCAAGGAAAGCCTTCTGGAGAAAGCTGTGTCCAAGCTGAAGCCTGATGACAGGCCTGAGAAGTGGGCTGAACCAGAGGAAGTGCCCAGCTCTACCAGAGGATGCCCATGGCAACAGGTAAATGCTGGAGGGGACACAGTTGGCCCTTGGCCACATGGTGGTGCACCCCATGAGGCACCTGCCTGTGAGCCTTGACGCCAGCAGTGAGATGGACTGCTCTCCTTCACCTGGACCCTTCTCCCCCTGCAGGGGACACCCAACTAGCATTTCTCAAGGCCCCCTAGATCTGTGCAAGAATGCTGCTGGGGGGGCTGGAGCAGTTGCAGTGCTTGCCTGGCGTGTGCAAGGACCTGGGTTCAAAGCCCTGTACCACATACACAACTAAGTGTTGGTTGGAGCAACAACGAAAACCAGATGATGAAAAACTAAATAAAATTGATTTTTTCCCTCTCTCTCTTTCTCTCTCTCTCACTGTCCCTTTCTCTCTCTCTAAAAAAAATAAAAAATAAAAAATAATGGGGCTGGAGCGGTGGCTCGGAGGTTTCGGTGCTTGCCTGGCAGGCACAAGGACCCGGGTTCAAACCCCAGCATCACGTACGCAACTGAGTGTTGGAGCAACTTAGGCCATGTGAAAAACTCAATAAAGTTGTTTCTCTCTTTAAAAAAAAATAAAAAAATAAAAAATAAAAATAAATAAAAATAAAAAATTCTGCTGGGTCTTCTCTGACTCATTCTCCACTGCAGGGGCTTTTAAAATATGCTCAGTGAGCTCAGTGAGTTCTAAGCCCTTCCTAGAATTGGGGTGGCGGAGAGGAGGGATTGAGGCTCCCAGGCTTCAGTTCCACTCTTCTCTCTTCTGCCAGCGCACTGCTCCCTAACCCTCTCCTCCAGCCTCACTGGAACTCATCACTTTTTATGTTAAACATTCCTGAGTTCCCACAATAGAGCAGTCCATACCCTGTCTCATTCAAGTCCTGTTCAGAAGTCTGGGACTTTTTACAAATGAGGCTCTGAGAACTTTAATGATCTGCTCAAGGTCACTGTCACCTTGGGAAAGCCAAGGGAAAGCTCATTCCAGATCCAACTTGTGCCCCCCCTTGACATTTCCTTCCACCCCAGAATGACAGTGGGGCAGGAGACTCTCCCCTCATTCTTGCACCAAGGCTTAGAAGAAGAAATGAATTTCTGGGGCTCTGTCAGTGGCTAGAAGGAGAAGAAGAGGAAGAAGAGCAACCCAGGTATCCTCAGAGGCAGAGTAGGGACTGGGAGGCCTAATTGAGGACCAGAGGGCTTCAGGGGACGGGCCAGCGGTACTGGTGGGTCATATGTTCATAAGTGGGGGGCTGGCCTGGCCACCGCAGCTGTTTATATCTTCAGAAGGTGGCTCTCTGTAGTCAGGGATCAGTGTGTTAGAGAGAGCAAGGGAGAAGAGAGCAGAGGCTCTGGGCTCTCAGGTGTGCTTCTAAAACCCTTGGAACCTCCATTTCCCCAGCTCCTAGTAGGGAGAATAACAGTGTATCCCCAGGACTGTTGAGAGAATTAAATGTGCCTGGGCAGGGAGCCTGCCCAGCAGGCCTCCATGAAAGCTACCTGCTTCCTCCTGCCTGCAGGAATGGGATGGGCTATGTGCTTAGGATTAATGGAATTGGGCTGGGGTGGGTGTCATATCTTGGATGGCTGGGGCTACACACAGCTCTGTGCTGGACCTGGCTGTGGGTGACAGTGATGTGATGGGGGAGGGAGAGTAGCGCCTCTTTTTCTCTTCTTTTCGTACCTATGATCTATTTTCTCTTGTCCCAGGAAAGAACCTGTCCCTTCAATCAGATAAAGAAGAGATGGAACATTGAGGCAGCCCCTTTCCAGCAAGCTCAGCTGGCTAAATGCTTGTCCACCAAACACTATACCTCTGTCCACCCCCCAGCCATCCAGAGGCCTCAGGTCCCCTTCACAGTGATCTGTGACCAGTTTTTCCCATCACCACCACAGACACCAGCCTGCTGCAAATGGGCAGGGAGGGAGGGGTCAGTGGATAAGGATGAGCGGGAAGGGCCTCCAGGCATCTGTCCCCACATCAGCTTCCTAACTGGGAAGCCAGGGGCCAGTGGGCACCAGGAGGGGACCACAGTCTCAGCCCACAGCTTCATCCCACCTGAAGAACTGAGGGTCCTCAGGTGGACCGTGCAGAGAGGGGCAGGAAATCAAGGTGGGCAGGGAGCGGGCAGGAGCACAGCTCAGGCTCACACCCCCAGCACCGCCAGTGTTCTTGGTGTTGAGAAAATGGTCACGGTCCACTGCCTCCAAACAACACTCTGGAAATGTTGAATTTAAATCCAAGTGCAGAGACACCTATATACATGCCAGCCCCTCTTCCTGCCCCTGCCTTAAACACGGTTATTGCTGGCTACACATACGCCATGTGGTTCAGCTCTGTCCAAATGCTCTTATTAAGTACCTTTGTGTGCCAGGCACTGAAACTTCAGACAACTTCATGCTTTCAAAGAGCATACATTCTAGGGCTAGAGCAGTGGCTCAGCAGTTACAGTGCTCGCCTTGCATGTGCAAGTACGTGAGTTCAAACCCCAGCACCATACACAACAGTGTTGGAGCTATGAAGGTCACATGAAAAACTAAATAAAATTGATTCTCTCTTTCTCTCTCTCACTGTCCCTCTTTTAAAAAAAGAGCATACATTCTGAAAGGAGATATAAACATGGAAAGAGGTCATCATAGGGCAGGGAAATAGGTGCAATTATAGGAGCACTATGATGTACAGAGGAAGGAGTGATTGACTCTGGGGTCAGGGAGGGCACTTCTCAGAGGAGGTGCTATCTCAGCAGGGTTTCTAAGGATGCGTAGGAGTTTGTCAGGTGGAAGGGTGCTAAAAGATCATTATTGTAGCCCATCTCCTGCCAGCTTCTCTGGCCACCCATTGTACTTTTCTCCCCTTTTTGCTGACAATGCACTTTCCAACATGAATTTTTCTTACCCACCACACTCTGTGCCATTCCAGTTGCCTAAATTGTGCTGCTTTTCTTTCCTTTGTCAGCCTTCCAGGCTCACATTAAAGAACAATCCCCCTCAGAGAGAGCTATGGCCACCTTCTAGATTCTGCCAAGTATCTTCTTTCTCTCCTTCCTTAACTCTAAAACACTTGTATTCATGTGTTTGCTTCATGGGGGCAAGGACCATGTGAAACCTACAGCATCTGGAACAGTGCCTGACAGAAGCTGGTGGTTGGATGAATCCATGGATGGATAAAAACGGGTGGATGAGCGGATGGATGGATGGATAAAATGGGTGGATGAGTGGACAGATGTACAGATGGATGGATGGATGGAGAAAATGGGTGGATGAGTAGACAGATGTACAGATGGATGGATGGATGGATGGATGGATGGATAAAGACAGGTGGATGAGTGGATGGATGTACAGATGGATGTATGAGTGGATAAAAACGGGTGGATCAGTGGATAGATGTACAGATGGGTGTATGGATGGTTTGTTCAACAAGATAAAGTAAGAATGCAGAGACACATAGAGTACAAGAGAATGGGATGATGGTGGGAGAGTCGTGGGAGATGAAATTGAAGAGACTGGCAGCAGTAGGATGGATCCTAGAAGGACCTGTAGCCCTACCTAGAACACATTAGAATATAGAGTGAATTCCAGAATAGCAGTATGAGACCTCTTTGAGATTTAGTCCTTTTTTCAAACAAGGAAACTGAGGTCCAGAGTAGTGAAACTTACTTCACATCACCTGGAGGACAGTATCAGTGGCTCTGCTGGGATTGTACCTTTGGGCTTGACCTCCCGGCCCAGGGCCCTTTCCATGGGCACACTCGGCTTCCTATACCCTGGAAGAATTAGGATGAGATGAAACCCACCCTTACTCTGCATGGATCTCCTGGGTGGGGCCTGACTTTCTGGGTGTATCACCAAAGGCCACACACTGTAGCTGCCTTCTCCCCACCCCCACAACACCTGTATCTATTAGAGCAAGTATCTGAAGTCCAACTTAATCTAATTTCATCCAAAAGGGGGAGATTAGTGGGCTATGTAACTGGGAGTAGCAGGTGGAGCTGATTTCATGTACACTAAAGCACTAGTGCCAAATCTTGCAATGGTGTCTCTCTGTGTTAGGCACATCGACTTCTGGCAGGCTTTCTCTTTGTGGGGTAGAGAGAGATAGGTGGGAAAAGATAGGCATGGCCCCACAGAGCCTGCAAGACAGAACAGGGAAACTTGCCTCTCTCAGAGTCTGTTAAATTCCAGTGTAAATATTCCAGTGGTTTCAACTCAGAGAAATGGATCCCTCTTACTGGGCAATCCTGGATCTCCTGTCTGCCCTGCAAACGAAGAAAGGGCATGAAACAGCGACGCATAGGACACTAAGTGAAATGGAAAGGAGAGGACTCCACTTCTAAAGAAAGGGTGCTAATACAGCAGAATGGGAGAGGCATGCTGAGCAGTCAAAAGTGACAGATGGCCACAGCGGTCCTCTCATAGCGCTGGTTAACTAGGGCAGCACTTGCACGGGTACTTGAGAATAATAACAACAGCATTTAGACTATGACATACAAGTCCTCTGCATGCACTGTCTCGTTTAATCTTAGTTAAACTTGGAGTGAGACGACCCAGACCTGAATCCCAGCTCTGCTATTTATTAGCCCCTGAGCCTGTTGCTGACACCTCTTGAACCTGCTTCTCCATCTGTAAAATGGGACAGACATAGCACATCTTCCTGGAGCTGTTGGGAGGGTTTGGTAGGAATCAGTGAGCTATGCCAGGAGCAGGAGAGGCTCCCAGGAACCCTTTGCTCACTGATTCCGAGCAGAGCACAAAAACAAGGAGATGTCTTTAATAAACCAAAAGGTGTTCAGGACAAAGAAGTAGCAGGCTGAGTGCCAGTCTGACTCACAGGAAGCCCTGTGCTTGAACCTTTCTGGTCTGACCTCTCTCCACCAGGCAAAGTGGGCAAAAAGAGAAGTTAATGGATTACAGGGCCGGGTTGGAAGAAGAGAGGATTTTTCATTTTAAAATGTTCTGAAATAATTCATATTTGTTTTGCAGGACGGCGTTGTGTGCTGTCAGCTCTGTAATAACTTCTAGGCCTTTATTTATTGTTTTGCCTTAATGATTCCGTGTTGCTCCAGTGTCGAGAATTCTCAGTGTCTTGTAACACATAATGGCAGAGAAGGCTCAGGCCACGGTGGGTGTGGGGGAGGTTGTGCTTCCGATGGACCCTGCCAGGTTCCCTGGTGATGGCAGAGCCCAGCTCTGCCAGGCGCTGGAGTTCTGTGCAAGGAGACTGATCTGCGAGTGTGGCTCTCACCACCTGCAGGGGTTGGTCTGTCACCCATTTCACAGAAGTGAACGCTGAGCCCTGGAGGGATCACTGGACTTGCCCCTGATTTTGCACAGCCAAGGGAGGATTTAAACACAGGCTCCTTGTTCTCCAACCTTCTGTATACTGATGGGTCTGCCATTTTGGTATGTGTAAGAATCACCAAGGGGGAAAAAAATCTTTAAAATATGGATCCCCAAGGACCCAACTCTGGAGATTGGGATTTTGTAGGTCCAGGACCAGGCCTGAGGCTCTGTGTTTCACAAGCTGCACAGAATCACAGTCACATTGGGAAATTCAACTGGTCACTGAGGGCCCCTTAGAATACATACAGCCGGACCCAGCTCCTTGAGAGCTTGGGTCCCACACTCAGGTCTGTGTTTCTCACACATGTCCCATCAGCTATTCCTGTCCCTCTGTCATTCTCCATCCTGGATCCCTGAGGGTTCCTTTCCTCCACCCCACCCCCAGACCTCCAGTCCCTTCTGTGAAGCCAGGAGAGGAAGGGGAGGGGAGGCTTTCTTGGTTGCCATGGTGATCCTCCACCTCCCAGGCTGTGGGGGAGGCAGCTTCATTGTGAGCCTCCAGCCAAGGCCTGGAGGGAAGCAAGCTGTCCTGGGCAGGGAGCAGGCAGCAGGGTGGGAAGATGACTTTGGTCACTGGGGAGAGGGGAAAAGTGAAAGGTGGGCTGGGGAATAGGGAGGGGGGACCCTGGGCCCAGGGTGGTTTGAGCAGAGCGCCAGCCCCTCCAGATGCTGGGGCTGCGGGCCTGCAGCCCAGGGGGCGGAGAGGGGTGTGTGCAGGAGCTGAGGCTGACAGGCCTGATGCTCTCTGAGCCCAGAGCTGGCAGGAGACCCAGGGCAGGTGGTGACAGAGAGGCAGGGACAGGCGAGACAGCCAGAGAGGCTGGCGCAGGATGGAGTCAAAGCCACAGGGCTGGGAAAGACCAGGGCTCAGAAAGCAAAAATATGGAAAAATAAAACAAAACAGGAGGACCCTTCAGAGACCCCAGGCTGTGGCGTGTTCCCACCCCCAGCCGGGGCAGGGCTGGCATGGCCTGGGGTCCCAGCCTGCTGGGCCAGGCTGGCAAAGCGGATGGCACAGGCTGCAGCAGGGGCAGATGGAGCGAGGAGGGGCCTGACCCCAGCCCACCGGGGAATGGCTGGGCTTGTCTGTTCTTTGGAGCCCTCCTACTGTCCGCTAAACCTCCTGCCTCTGGGAGCACTTGAGAGCCAGCGTCTCTCCACCTTCCCTGCTCCCTTCTGCTTTCTCTCCTGGCCGGTGGCACGTGCTGCCTGCTCACAGCCTGGCTCTGGCAAAGACCAGGATGGTGTTGGGAGTGGGGGACAGAAGTGAGGGAGGGGGACATCCTCAGCAAGCACCTGCTTTCTACCAAGCTCCGTTAAGCACTTCACCCATATTAGCTCATTTAATCCTCTCAACAGTCCGAATCAATGGGTGCTGTTCTAACTCCCATTTTATAGATGAGAAATGGAGGCAGAAAGAGGGTGAGTGGCTGGGCATGATGGTGCATGCGTATAAGCACATCACAGTGACTCCGGAGGCTGACGCAGGATGATCCCAAGTTCAAGTGTTGCCTGAGCAACTTAGAGAGGCGCTAAGAAACTTAGTGAGACCCCGGACCCTGTCAAAAAAAAAAAAAAAATGCTGGAGACAGCTTAGTGGTAAAGCAAACCTGGATTCAATCCTCAGTACCAATAAAGAAAAAAAAAGGAAGAGTGAACGAGCTGCCCAAGATGACCAGCTGGGAATTGACATAGGATTCAAACCCAGGAGGAATTCAAAGCTCATGCTTTTGGCTCCACACTCTACTGTCATTCATACCCCTTGCTCTCCTTTGGAGTCTTTCTTTCTTTCTATTTATGAGAAAGGGGTCTCACCACATTGCCCAGGCTGGCCTCCAATCCCGAGCTCAGGCAATTCTCCCACCTGAGCCTCCCAAGCAACCGGGCCTACAGGCGTATGCCACTGTGCCAGCTTGCTTTTTGTTTGCCCTATCTTTTCGCTAATCAACCTTTACCTCTTCTGGCAGTGTAGTCCAGTCTGCCCCCGTCTCCATGCCAGCACCACTGCCTGAACAACCGTTTGCAAACACTTGCCTGTGCGGACACGTGGACACTCACGCATGGCGGTCATGGTGTCTGCAGGCACGTGACTGTATTGCACACCCGTATACAGTAAGCACAGGCATTCACCTGTCTGTGTGTATGCATAGGCCCATGCGCATGTGTGAAGCCACCAAGCTTATCACACCCTGGATAGGTCTGGAGCTGTGGCAAAATAACCCAAACAATGGTTGAGCCAAAAAAAAAAAAAATCTCTTTGGCTTTGCAGTATAGTGCTGCTTGGCATATGGGGGTTTGGCAATACATCTGCCTTTCTAGGTTTAGCTTGGGCTGATGTGGGGTTTTCTGCATGACTGTGGCTTGGCGGCCCTGGCTTCCAGGGAAAGCCACCTCTGAGAACCTGCCAGATGCTAGGCCCATGGCAGGACCTGTCCTGAATAATCTCTTTAGTTCTCACAGCAGCATGGGAGTCTGAAACTCGGCAAGCTGCCTGCCATCTTGTGTGGTATCACCCAGGGAGAGGGAGGATTCGAACTCTGGGTCAGCTCGGAGGTCTGTGAAGCTTAAGCCTGTGCAGGTGGTTTGTGGGGCCAGACAGGTGGCTTCCCAGGCATGCCTCATCTGTCTGGAATGTGGCTGCCTCACTGTCTGGTCACACCTGGGCTCCTCTTCTGGGGCCAGGCTGCTGGGTGTGGATGGGCCGCCTGGGTTTGGCCAGGCTGCTGGGTGTGGATGGGCCGCCTGGGTTCTTGCTGAGCCATCTATAGAAAGCCCCACCCAGGGCCGTGTGCAACCAGGTAGGACAAAAGCTTTTCCCTTGTGAGGTCAGAAAGGATGGTGGTGATTGGCTCAAGACCAGACAGACTCATCGCCCCGGCTAGACTGAGACAGACCCTTTCATTTCTTGGGTACCTATGATGTGCCTGGCATTTCGCTGGGCTCTGAGGACAATACAACCAGGAGTCAAACTTGCCAGCCTCCGAATAGCTTGGGAGAACATTTTTCAAGTATGGAAATAGCCTTGATACAAGTTTAAAAGAAAACTAAATGCTATAAAAGAAATGCAGATAAAAAATAAAAAGCAGCTGGGTGCAGTGGTGCATACTTGTATTCCCAGCAGCTCGGGAGGCTGAGGCAGGAGATTTGCAAGTTCAGAACCAGCCTCAGCAACTTAGCGAGACCCTGTCTCAGAATAAAAGATAAAAAGGGTTGGGGATGTGACTCAGTGGTTCAGCACCCCTGGGTTCAAACCCCAGTACCAAAAACCAAAAAAACAAACAAAAAAGTAAAAAAAAAAACAGCCGTTTGCCATGGTGCAATGGTACAACCCTGTACTCCCAGCTGCTCAGGAGGCTGAGGCAGGGTCACAAATTTGATGCCAGACTTAGGAATTTAGCAAGGATCTGTCTCAAAGTAAAACGTACAAAGGACTGGGAGTGTTGCATAGCTTAGTGGTAGAGCACTCCTGGGTTCAATCCCCAGGATGCTCCCCACACACATATACACACTAGGGTCTACTCCCAATTGAACATCAAGGAAGCCCTCCTGGAGATGGAGAAGGGTCTTGAGGAGCAGTTGTGACTTGATGTGGCAATGAAGGAATCGGTGCTTGGTTTTCCAAGGAGTACTGTCCAACACTGAGTCCAGTTACTTTAAAATTTTGAGGGGCTCAGCTGTTGGAGCACTTGCTTGGCATGCACAAGGACCTGGGTTCAAACCCCAGCACCACATACACAACTAAGATTTGGAGAAACAAAAGACAGATGAAAAAATAAATAAAATTGATTTTCTCTCTCTCTCTCTCTCAAAAGATAATTTTTTAAAAATTGTATTTGCTCATTTGAACAGGGAACACATTCACAGATTCTAAAATTCAAAGAAGCTATAAGACAATATGCTGAGAAGTGAAGCTACCCCCCACCCACTCTGCACTCCAGGCCCCCAGTCCCTCTGTCTAAAAGGAAATATAGTGGCTAGTTTGAGAGTTTCCTTCCAGGGATGTTGTCTATTTAGACAAGCAAATATCCATCTGCATTTTTATTACACACATTTATTTTTTGCACTTTGCTCTTCTTATTTATTTATGGTATGGTGGGTTAAACCAGGGACACTTTACCACTGAGCCACATCCTTAGCCCTTTTTATTATTAATTTTAAAACAAGGTCTCGTGAAATTGCAGAAGCTGGTCTCAAACTTGTAATCCTCCTACCTCAGATTTCCAAGTAACTGGGATTACAGACATGTAGCACCCTGCCCAGCTGCTTTTCTCACTTAATGATGTATGTTGGAGTTCCCTACACATCAATACAAGGAGAATTACATTAATTTTTATTTTCCTGTACTGGGGATTGAACCCAGGGTCTGGCACATGCTAGTTAAGAGCTCTGCCAATATGCTCACCCTTTACCTTGCCTCGATCCTTTTTACTTTTCTTTTTTTTTTTTTAAGAGTGAGGGACAGGAGCTGGAGCTGTGGCTCAGCAGTTACAGCGCTTGCCTGGCATGCTTGAGGATGCAGGGTTCAAACTCCAGCACCACATACACAACGAGGTTTCCGAGCAATGAAAGCCACATGAAAAACTAAATAAAAATTATTTCTCTGTCTCTCTCCTCTTTCTCACTGTCCCTCAATCTTTAAAAAAAAACAAAAAGGACAGTGAGAAAGAGAGGAAGACAGAATTAATTTTATTTAGTTTTTCGTGTGAGTTTTGTTGCTCCAACACTTCGTTCTGTATGTGGTGCTGGGGATCAAATTCGTATCCCTGTGCATGCCAGGCAAGTCTCGTAACTGCTGAGCCACTGCTCTAGCCCTTGCCTTGATCTTTTTTTTTTTTTTTCAGGGCTGAGGACCAAACTCAGGGCCTTGTGTGTGCTAGGCAAGTGCTCTGCCACTGAGCTACATCCCCAACCCCTGCCTTGATCTTTTTAATAGCACTGTACAGCTCATTACAGTCAAGCGCTTAGATTATATCTGCTGTTTTGCTCTTACTCAGAGTGTTGCAATTAATATATTATTAATTAATTATTAATATATTATTTTCATATTCATCCATTCATGTATTTGTTAGTTCAACATTTATTGAGCACCTCCTAGATGCTGGGCAGCACGTCACGGATCAGAGCTAGAGCGGTGAACAAAACAGGCGAAAGTCCCCATCTTAAGGGAGCAGACCTTCTCGTATACATGTTTGAGAAGATCTTCAAGATACATTTCTGTAGGTGATAGGTGGAATCACTGTATCAAAGTGCCTGTGCCTTTGCGTATGTGTGTGCACCCGCGCGTGCGTGGTACCAGAGATTATATCCAGGAGTACTTACTACTGAGCCACATCCCCCACCCTTTTTTTAATTTTCAGTTTGAGACAGGGTCTCCCTTACTTGATGAGGCTGGCTTTGAACTTGTGATCCTCCTGCTTCATCCTCCCAAGTTACTGAGATTACAGGTGTGCACCACAGCACCGGGCAGCATCCATGCACTTTGAAAGTTGAGTGGATACAACCAAATACCCGCCTGAGAGATCATACCAACTGACCCTTACAGCGTGTGAGAGTGCCTGTTTCCCCACACTTTTACTAATAAAACATTATCAAACATTTTGATCCTTGCCAATGTGACAGGTGAAAATAAATTATAATTTTAATTTGCATTTCTCTTAGGATAAGTGAAGCTAAGCATCTTTCATATATTTAAAAGCAACTTTTGGTTCCTTTTCTGTCAATTTCCTGATACTCTTTTTGTATATTTCTATTCAATTGTGGATTTTTCCATATTGATTTGTGCTTTTTCTTTATTAAGGAAGGTAGCTCTTGGTCTGTTATGAGTTGCATATGATTTTTTTGTTCCTGGTTTGTAATTTGTTTCATTTGTGGGTTTTTTTTTAAATGCAGGCTTTTGAAATGTTAAATAAACTTGAAAAGGAATTCTACTCATTCTCAGCTTTGCCTCCCTATGGAATAATTCTTGCTAGGTTTGAGAGATATATATGGATGACAATTACAGGATCTTAGGTTCTAGGGAAAGGAAGGTGATAATCCCTCTTGTTCTGTGCCCTGTCTCAGGAAGTCTTTGGACAAAGATTGGCAAGTACAGGGAAAAGTGGCCAAGATGGTTGCTAGGCTTCAAATCATGTTACAAAAGGAATGACAGTGGAACTGGTTTTTGCAGCCTGGAGCAGGTCACTACCTGTTAATGTCATCTTAGGCAATGCAGCCAGTCTAATGCTACAGAGCCACTGCCTGGATGACAAGTGTCAGGTACCCCTGAGCACCCATCTTATCAGAACACAAGGAACTGAAGAGTCCTTGTTTTCCAGATGAAGAAAAGATCGTTGGAAACTTTCACGCATGGAGCACCTACTTTGTCTCAGGCCCTTCAACACATAGGACCCGATTTAAAAGGATGAGAACAAGAGAAATTGAGTGATTCACCCAAAGCTGCACAGCAATATAGAGCTAGAATTTGGATCCTCAGACTCCAGATCTAGAGTTCTCTCTGCTGAACCTCTTGCCCCTGTATAGTAATTAAGCACACATTTGTCACATGTCTATTGTGTACCTACCCTGAATGGACATTAATGTGGACAATGAGAGCATATTACATGCAGGCTATTAGTAGTCATAAAATCTTTACTGTGTAGAAGGTCACTGCCTAGTGGGCAAATTCAGTTACAATCTCTGAATTACGTCACTCCATGGAATGGAGTTGTAGCCCTGCATAGAATGATAATGAAAAAGGAGGAAATTTGATAAGTGCTGTAATAAAATCATGCACCAAATGCCGTAGGAACATAGAAAGCATGATGGATTCAACCAGAGAGGGGAATCCAGGAAGGCTGCTCAGAGGAGGTGATACCTGAGCAGGGCCTTGAAGCATATGTAAAAGAACAAAGTGTGGAAGAGGATCCTTTATATGTTCACCTACAGATATTTATTGAGCAGCTCCAGGTTCATGGTGCAAAAGCAGTGACTACTATTTGTGGAATAAAGTGAGGGGTCTGAAGAAGCCCCCAGAGAAGGGAAACCTGGGATCTTTAGAAGAGATACAAAAAAAAAATCCAGACTGATAATAAAGGAGTTGAGAAAGAGGGAAAAGCATTCCAAGCAAAGGGAAAGATATGTGCTAGGTTTGAACCTTGCAAGATTGTCCTGGCCTCTGGTTTCCAAAGCAGACACGAAAGGCTGCAGTGTGAATGTTGGGGTGGTGGGAAGCATGCAGGAGGTGGAGTTGACATACAGGCTCTCGGGCAGGACCTACCAAGCTTCCAGATAGACAGGAAAATGACATTGGTGTGCACGGGGACTTAGCAGGCTTAGCAACCTTCCCTTCAAAGCTGTGCCCCAGATTGAGAACTGGAAGAGAAACATGTGAGCCATAAATCTCCAGCTCCTCCCGCTGTGCCCAGCGCTGCAGAGCAGGGAGTCTCCATGGCTCTCCAGTCCCACCGCTGCGACCCCAGCTAATCCAGCCTCCTGGCCCATCTGACACACACTTCCACTTAACATTTTGTTAGCGACTCTATAAACGAGCTCTCCCTGACCTTCAATCCCTGGCTAATTGCTGGTTTCATGTACAAGACTAGCTTAATTTTACGTGATAATTACCTGAGAGTGGCAATACATATGGCATTGCATGTTCGAAATGTCAGGCCTGGAAAACTACCAAGTGGCAGCAGTCCGGGGCAGAGGGAAGAAGCCACTGGGGCCAGCAAGGGGAGATGGAAAATGCCCAGTGTAGACAGAGCCCCAGAGAACTAGCAGTGCCCAGAATCCTCTCCCCGCATGGCACCTCCAGGGGCACAGGCCCAAGGTCCCAGTCACATGTGCACACGTACACATCTCGGAGCACCAGGCCAGAGGCGTTGGTCATGCACAGTCTCAATCACACCACCTTCTGAGCCAGTCAGTGTGTAGGTTCTTCCACTGGTTGTAAACCCCCACCCGACCCAGGGAAGTTGGAGGGCATGTCTGAGTTGTCATATTTATGCAGGGGGGAAGTGACAGGCACTGAATAAGCAAGTCCCAGGAATGTTGCGGGACTGTGCTGCAGCTCCCAGCACAGTCACATTCAATAAAGAATTGGCTATCCCAAATGTCCCCAGTTGTCTCATTGTAAAACACCCTGCAGAGAACCCTCAATGAAGCCAGGGCCAAGCGGCCCTGCCATCTTGCAGCTGGGGTAGGACACAGATCGCAAAGGATTGTAATGCATGATGTGACAGTAATGAAAGGGCCCGGGAATAGGTCCCCAGCAAACTGACAGAGTCCAGACTCAGGAAAGGCCTCCCTTAAGAAGTGCCATTGCAGCCAGGTGCAGTGAAACATGCCTGTAATCCTAGAGACTTAGGAGGCTGAGACAGGAGGATTGCAAATTCAAGGCCAGCGCAACTGAGTGAGAACCTGTCTCAAAATAAAAAAATAAAAAAAAAAAGAAAGTACTGGAGATGTCACCAAAGGTAGAACACCTCTGGATTCAATCGCTAGCACCACACACAAAAACACAAAAGACAAATGGTAAATGTAAATTTTTCCTATAGTACAGGGATTGAATTCAGGTCCTCACTAGGCAAGTGCTTTACCTCTGAGCCACACCCCCAACTCCCTTTGTTTCATTTTGAGAAAGGTTTTTTGTTGTTGTTGTTGTTGTTAAGAGAGAGGAGAGAGTGAGAGAGAGAAAAAGAGAATCAATTTTATTTAGCTTTCCATATGGACTTCATTTCTTAGACACTTAGTTGTGTATGTGGTGCTGGTGCTGGAACCCAGGTCCTTGTGCATGCCAGGCAAGTGCTCCAACTGCTGTGCACCACTCCAGTCCTAGACAGGGTCTTTTTTTTTTTTTTTCCTAAGAGAAAGGGACAGTGAGAGACAGAGAGAGAGAGAGAATCAATTTTATTTAGTTTTTCATGTGGCCTTCGTTGCTACAAGACTTCGTTGAGTTGTGTACGTGGTGCTAGGGTTCAAACCATGCCAGGCAAGTGCTGTAACCGCCAAACCACCACTCCAGCCCAACAGGGTCTTTTTAAGCTGTTGGAACCTGCATTAACTTGTGATCCTCCTGCATTGGCCACCTGAGTAGCTGGCATTACAGGCATGTACCACCATGTCCAGCTTGCCACAATTTTTTAATATTAATTTTTATTATTTTTTTATTTTTTTGTACCAGGGATGGAGCCAGAGGGACTTTCTCACTGAGTTCCATCCTCAGCCCTTTTTATTTTTTTATTTTGAGACAGGATCTTGCTAAGTTGCTTAGGTCCTTGCTAAATTGCTGAGGCTAACCTTGAATTTGCAATCCTCCTGCCTGGGCCTCCCAAGCTGCTGGAATTAATTACAGGCGTGAGCCACCCTGTGCAGTTCACCATAATTTTTCAGATGTGTTGGTTGAGTCGCCATCTGAAGAATGGGCTAAACACGATTCACACGTTCATTCACTGTGAAATGAGTGAGCAGAACTACAGATGCTCAGGATTGGGAGAATCTCTGCCTCCAGCCTCCTGGGTTAGAGAAGGCAACATCTCTGCATCTCGGAGCTTCAGTGGAGCAGACCAGAGGAGCACATCCCCCTGGTTCGCAGTAGAGAGAATCTAAAGAGCGGGCTCAATAACACTCAGTAGAATCCCAACTGGGGAGGAAGGCAGTGTGCTCAGAGGAGCGCTCAGACTTGGAATGAATGCTTCGTGGAGAAGCAGTAGTGACAGGTGAGATGGGTACAGAAGGCACTTCAGAAACTGCCTCTGTTCCCTGGGCAGTGCAGGGAGGAGTTGCTGTTTATAGGAATGAGACTCATTGCTCCCCTAGCTTCTCCAGCACCTCCAAAGGTGTGTGGCATAAAGGTGTGCGTATGCGTGCCGGCATGCACAGGAGCACTACATGCCGTACACCTGGGTACACATGTCCTGCAGAGGGACAGCTCAGGTTCATTTTTTTCCCCTTATTCCAAGGAACATAGCAAGGCAGGCAGGTCAGGACCCCATGGAAGTGGGACAAGAGAGTATCAGCAAAGAAGGAGAAAAGGCACCCCTGGCCACCTTGGAGGAGCCTGCCTTGGGAGGCACACAGGAGCACACCTTCAAATCCGAGAAGACCACAGGATTAAGTAAGAAGTGCAATCCAGAGATCAAGGCGATTTCTAAAAATCCCCTTTGCCTCCTCACCCATAGAATTGTGGACTCCTGAGCTGTGTTGGAGTAAATTACTTGCTTAATGAGATTTCAATTAACAAAAACAAATTAAAATCACTTTGGTAATTAAGCTGCTGTGAACCTCGCCAGCAGCTTTCCCTCAGACCTCAGATTTTCGTGGGGAGGGAGCAGGGCAATGGGGATCCAATACAAGGCTCCCTGCTGCCCCTGGGGGTTCCTCCTCAGGAGCTGGCTCCTGAAGTCAAAGGCTGAAGTCAAAGGCAAGGAAAGGAGGCAGTACAACAAGGCCAAGGGGGCCATAAACTTAAATTCATATACTAGCCCTGCCTTTTGGTGGCTGTGTGAGCTAAGGGCCTGATTAACCTATCTGCTCCTCAGTGTCCTCATCAGTAAAATGGGGATGCTAACAGTACCTACAGGATCGGGTGTGGGAAGGTTAGAAGAGGGCCTTCCCCTGACAAGGGCTCCTCTCAGGGAGTTTTCCAGCCTCGCAGATGGCGTTGCTCTGAACCCCAAGCTTCTCCAGGGCAGCCCCACTTCTCTGCAGTAGGTGAATGACCATCCCCCCAGAGCTTCCCTGGGAGGTGAGGTTTCTCCAGCTCCTGTCCCACCCAGGCCACCATCTGTCCCCATTAGAGCCAGTTGTTCAACTCCAGGTACAGGAAAGCTTTCTCTTCTCAGGTCACCTGGAGAACAAATATGCCTATCCCGGGGTTACATAATGAGGAAATCTACCTCAGGACTTAGTAGCTGAAAGAGAAAAACTGTGCCCAGCGCTGACAGGAACAGGAGGAAGTAGAAATCAGAGCAAGTTGAAGGGCAAGTTGGCCACACCCAGGAAAGGCCTTCCAATGGACATTCCTTCTGCTTCCACTCTTAATTCTAGAAATGACTCCTAAGGAAATGGTCCAAGATATGTGCAAAGTTTTAAGTGTGAGAATATCCACCCACCATTATTTGTTATAACAACAAATTAGAAGCAACCTAAGTGTTGGACAACCAAGTTAAACACATTGCAGTGTATCTATGTTCTGGAATGTTATGCAACCCAGAGGAAGCATGCACTAGGCGTGTTTGTAAAACAGAAAGCTCCAAAAGGCTTAACATCGTTTTAAGTTTTAATAACTTCAGATTTGTAAATCCTGCAAGTTTATAGAAATGCCATTTGCACATTAATTATTTAAATTTATTTTGCACATTTAGTCTCTTGAATTTCTTTTCTTTTTTCTTTTTTAAGAGAGAGGACAGGGGCTGGAGTGGTGGCTCAGCGGTTACAGTGCTTGCCTAGCAGGCGCAAGGACCCCAGTTCGAACCCCAGTGCCACAACTGAGTGTTGTAGCAACAAAGGCCATGTGAAAAACTAAATAAAGTTGTTTTTCTCTCTCCCTCTCTCTCTCTTTCTCTCTCTCTCTCACTGTCCTTCTTTCTTTAAAAAAAATTTAAAAAATAAAAAAAAGAGAGAGAGTGGACAGGGGCTAGAACGGTGACTCAGAGGTTACAGAGCTTGCCTGGCATGTGCAAGTACATGGGTTCAAACCCCAGCACCCACGTACACAACTGAGTGTCGGAGCAATGAAAGCCATGTGAAAAACTCTCTCTCTCTTAAAGAGAGAAGAACGGTGAGAGAGAGAGAGAGAGAATTAATTTTCATTCAGTTTTTCACATGGCTTTCGCTGCTTAGTTGTGTACATGGTGCTGGGGTTTGAACCCGTGTACTTGTGCATGCCAGGCAAGCTCCGTAACTGCTGAGCCACTGTTCCAGCCAATTTTTGAATCATTTTAGATTTAATTTTTGCTACCTTTATCAGAGGGACTTTAACAGGAACATAAAATTTTATTATTCAAAATTCACAAAATTGAATGTGTATAATAAATCTAAATGAGGCTTTAATTATTTTTTTTTTTCAGTACAGGGGATGGAATCCAGGGTCTCCTGCATGCTAGGCAAGCTCTATCACTGAGCCACATCCCAGTCCTTTTTCATTTTATTTGGAGACAAGTTAGGTCTCCCTAAGTTGGCTATATAGACCTCAAACCTGTGATCCCGTCCTATGTAGATCCTCAAACCTGTCTCAGCCTCTTGAGTTGCTGGGTTTACAGGTGTACGCCACCGTACCCAGCTGAATTTTTAAGTTTGAGGCACTTATACTTTTGAAGTTATTGTAGCAAAATTAACACCAAACCTTTTGGAACACCTTTATACGGTATATGCATGTGTGTTACATATGTTTTATTTATATACAAATGCATATGTGCACATAAACACACACACATACATACACAAAACGTTTTTTCTCTGTAGTGGTAGAAATTATAGATGGTTTGTATTTTATGTGTTTATTCATTCATTTATGCAACGAATACCTTTAGCATCCATGAAGGGCTGAAATGAACAAGAAGGAACCCTGCCTTCAGGGAACTTGCCTCCTGTTGACGAAGATGGACACCAGGCAGGAAACAATGAGAAGGACGCCTCCTCAGACAGAAGCCCTGGAAGCCTGCTACAGAAGGAGGCAACTGCAGGGGAGGTCTGTAATAAACATTTATTTATTTATAATTGGACTAAAATAGAACAATTTATATATTTTTAAATGAATCCCAAGGGTCCCATAGCTAGTTAGTAACAGAACTAAAAGTAGCCCTAAAAGCCTCTTGGCTCCCAAGACAAATGATTGTGTGTGTGCATATGTGTGCGCATGCACACGTGGTGCTGGTGATCAAACTCAGGGCCTCTTGCATGCTAGGGTAGTGACATTCTGAACCCTGATCTTTAAGAAAAATCTGACACTCTGGAAAGTTTTGACAGTCTCCCAGTCTTAAATAAAAATAAATAAATAAACCCCCAAATGAGCAAAGGAGACCTGTGATGGGGTTCATCCTACTGTCTGTGTGCCTCCTGTCAGATGGAGGAGGTGTCCCCATTTGCACATCCATGTCAGATTGAGGAGGTTTAGTGCCTGGGTATTCACACACACACACACACACACACACACACACACACCATGACAGATGGGATGAGGTTGATGGGTATGTCAACACATGTCAGTTCTGGAGGAAGGGCCCCCACCCCATGTGGAGTGATCTCAGCAGCCCACAGTCCCTCCAGATGACCACTAGTGAGTGAGTCCATCTAGGCTGTCTGCTGTCCAGGAGCTGGTCAAGGGCAGAATAGCTCAACACCCAGAGGCTCTGGAGCCTCCTCCCTCCACCCCCTGAGCAGTACTAATCTGTTGGGACCCCCTCCCACTGCAGACCCTTTTGTCCTGGTTGGGGATGAAGGGGAGAGTACCACCCTCTAGGAACCTAGTTGTAACAAGGGCTGCTGAGGCTGGGGCCTCTCCAGAGTTGCCCAGTGAGTTGTCCTCCCGGCAGACTTCATGTATCATATTTTGTGCTGACTTCAGACAAGCAAGGGAGGAGGACACAGAGTTGTACTTTCCAAGTAGCTGGCAGACCTTAATCAATGTTAATTGGCTCTAATTAGCATATGTTAATTAATGATATTTACTACAAATTAAAGGTATGAGTGCTCCCAGAGGGTTTCCTGTTCATCCAATTAGTGCCAATTAGTTGCAATTAACACGTGTAAATTAGATTCCATTGAACCCAAAACAAACAGTGCAGAATTTCCCTCTGATTCCCTGATGCACCTTCGCTTAGCCCGGGAAGCTGAGGGGGAGGGCAGGGAATAAGAGGACAGAAAGGGAGAAAGCCCCCTGGGCTGACCTCCTGAAGCAAGATACCTACTTTCTGTGCACCAGGAATGAGAGACAAATGAGCCCAAATGAGCCAAGCAAGCCCCAGCCCTTGACTGTCTGGATGAAGGTCTCCCTAGCAGAGACTCTGGCCTTGATGTGCTTTTGAGAGCCAGGGGCCATCCCGTGGGCATCTCTGGACCTGCCAGGGCTTACCCAGTACACAGCACATAGTAGGTACTTACTAAAAATTATCTAAATTAAAAGTTGGTTCCTGGGCTGGAGTGGTGGCTCCACAGTCATGGCATTTGCCTGGCATTCGCGAGGACGAGGGTTTGAACCCCAGCACCACGTTCACATTGAAGTGTCAGAACAATGAAAGTCACATGAAAAACTAAATAGATCTGAACTCGTGTACTCGTGCATGCTGGGCAAGCACCATAAATGCAGAGGCACTGCTCTAGCTCCTTCCTCTCTCTTAAAAAAAAACAAAACTGATTCTTGGGACTGGGGTATAGCTCAGGGGAGGAGTGATTATCTAGTATGCACAAGGCCCTGGGTTCCATTCCCAGCACTGAAAAAAAGAAAGAAAAGAAAAATCATGCATCATGCGGTATTCCCTTCTATATGAGTTCTATATAAGGTCTTCCCAAGGGGTCTGCCAAGGATCAAGACAATATTTATGCCCATGACATAATTTTTATAAAATCTGTATATGTCTGCGGAGCTCTTACTTCATTGTTAATGCTGTCATTTTCTAACTTTATTTCTTCTTAGTACAACTACTCTCTGAGGCCCAAATCTCTGTCATGGTGGTACCTGGAGAGAGAAACAGCCCATGGGGCTGGTATGGATCAGAAAATGCTTCCCCCAAAGTCTCACCTCACAGAACATTCTGTGGAACTGCAATGTAAGATATAGCTCTCCTCAATCACTTGTTTATTCCTAAATCAGTTCTACTACACCAAACTTGCCATTAAAGTTAACATTTGTGGAGTCGTTTGCTTCAGGTACATTTTACCATGAACTACATCCTCAGTCCTTTTTTCTTTCTTTCGTGTGTGTGTGTGCGCGCGCGCGCGCCAGGAATTCAACCCAAGGGCACTTAACCATTGAGCCTCATCCCTAGCCCTTTTTATTTTGAGACAGAATCTTGCTTAGTTGCTGAGGCTGGCCTTGAACTTGCCATCCTCCTGCCTCTGGGATTACAGGTGTGTGCCACTGCCCAGCTAACACCTGAATCCTTTTCATCCCCTCCCCACCATCTCAACACTGCTCCCTGTCGTGGACCCTCAGGAAGGGTCTCGGGTCATTTTAGAGTACCTCACTGCCCCCTTCTATAAAGCAGTAGAGTCTACTGAGATGGCTTCTAACATCTTTTAGGACCTGATGTACTGGTGTTTGGGGATGCCCTCTGCAGAATTCCAACCCCAATTTAGTAGCATAAGCCCTGATATTCTCAGCTGATGGTTTCCCTCTTCCTTTGAGGATCCCTCCAACCTGCAATGACCTAGTGGGTCCCCTCTACCCTCAGTCCATTCCCCTCAATTCTTCACCCCCATTCCAACCTTTTCCTGGAGAATGATGACCACTTCCTGGGGACCACCACACATGGTCCCCAAGAAACTAAGTTTTAGAAAAAGAGGACTTTTTCTAATTCATCAAAATGTGGAGACCAAAGGGAAGAATGGAATTAAAAACATTTAATGCAAAGAATTCAAGGGGGCTGGAGCAGTGGCTCAGTGGTTGGCATGCGCTTGCCTGGCATGCACAAGGACCCAGGTTCAAACCCCAGCACCACATACACAACTTAATGTTGAAGAAACAAAGGTCAGATGAAAAAAAAATTTTTTTAATTAATTCTGTCACTCTCTCCCTCTCTCTTAAAATCAAACAAACAAAAAAAGAGCTGGGCAGGGTTACCTTTGGGAAGGCACTGTTGAGCTGTGAAATGGACATCTACCCTTGGCCTTTTGGGGCTCAATACATCTTCCCTATCCCTGCACCCCACCCCACGGCCAGTTGGGGTCTGGAAGCAAGTGGAAAAGACCCTCTTCTAATTGCCCTTCTAGCAAAAATGAGACCTCTGCTGGATGCCCACCATGTGCTAGGACGTTTCCTTGTATTATTTCCATTTACTGGGGTAGCAATATGCTCCATGGGCGTAGGGGTGGGCCAGAGTGGCTTTGGAACTGATCATCAGCTAATGTTGACCATGGAAGGGGGGGCAGAAAGTAATAATAAGTTGCAGTGAATAATAAGGAGGGTACTGTCTATGTATCCCCACCTGCTGATCTGCTCCCAAGTCCTCCTCCTTCTTGGTCAAACAGCTTGGGCAAAGGGTAGATCCAGGGAGAGCAGGCTGAATGTCAGAAGCTAAAGAAGCCAGGGACCCCAAGCCAGGTGCATTCTTAGCTTTCAATGACAAGAACATTGCCTCCAAACCAGCAATGCTGGGTGCCCCGGAAACTCTAGGACACTGGCGAAATACTTGCTTCTTATCTCACTAATGCCTCTTGAGAAGTGATCTCTCTTTAAAGCCAAAGTTCCTGAGATGAGGCTTAACGTGGCCACTTTGCGGCGGGGTTGTGGGGCGGGGGGAGCTCAGCTCCAGGAATGTAACAACAGAAAATAATTAAGGTCTAATAAGGTCAGTGTTCCACCTTAACACCTTTTCAGTTCCAGTTAAAACCTCTACTAATTTGCCAAGAAAAACCAGCCTCACTTGGGTCTTATTATTTGAATCACGTCCTGTCTCTTAATTTAAACGAGAGACTCACATAAGGACTTTTTTTTCTTTTAAATTACAATGCCGACTTTCTTCCAGTTGATTACGGTATATGACTCTCTGTTGGAAGGCCATTATTTTTTGCTATGATTTACAAAGCATTTAAAGTGAAATCAATGTAATAAATATTGAAGTATTGTAATAGATAATTCCATATATTTAACCAGAGGCACAGTGCAGCCCTGGCTTGGGCAGTCAGGAGGGCACGTGGAGAGGGTGGGGTGGGGAATGAGCCGGTAGCCACTGCAGGGAAAGTGTCTCCTCTTCTGCATTCAGTTAGCCAGGATTTCCAGAGCCCTCTCAGAGGTCTTGCACATTGGACTTATAACTGTAGGAAGTTGTGGGTGCCCAAGATGTAGCCTGCAGGGGCTGTGTACTATTTGGAGAAATTCCCATGCAACAGATAGCTATGAAGTAGTGCAGACCGTGGGGCTGGAGTGGTGGCTCAGGGGTTATGAGGCTTGCCTGGCATGCACGAGGACACAGGTTTGAACCCCAGCACCATGTACACAACGAAGTGTTGGAGCAACAAAAGACATAGGACAAACTAAATAAAGTTGATTCTCTTTCTCTCTCTTTAAAAAAAAAAAAGTGGAGCCCACCCTGGGTAGGTAGCCACCAGCACCTGTGGTGGAGGAATGGGGGAGCTCAGCAGAAAGGTCTGTGGTGGGGACAGGTCAGGAGAGGTCTTCCCTGGCCTCTGCTTTATCCTTCCGCCTCCCCTACTTAACTCCTCACTTTCCCTTCCTCTGCTCTGCTTTCATTCCAGTCTTTTCCCTCCCTGGGTTGACCTGTCTCCAGCCGTGTGCTGACCTGTGAGCCAGCAGAGCTCAGCTCAGGACAACAGTCCAGCATGCACAGCCATGAAAGCCCATGGGAGAAGAGAGGCCCACTCCCAGGGGATGCCCACCCCCAGGTAGAGGCCCCTGGGCCATCTGTGGTGCAGAACTTGAGGTTTCCCCAGGAGCTTAGCTGGGACCCACTTGCCAGGGGCCAGGAGGCCAATTTCAAGCTGCCTTCCTACCCTTGCCATCCCTTGCCATCTCAAAAGGACCCAGAGTGAGTTCCTTCCAAACTACCCCAAGCCCATCCCCGTGGGGCACATGGCCTCGCCTCAGAGTCATTGTGTGGAAGTGGCATGTCTAGTCTCAGGTGGGCTCTGTGCCTAGGCCCCTGTGCCCACCAGTGTGGGAGGTGCGCGTGGGCTGCAGCTCCTGGCTTGGGCCCTAGTAACACATCTCTAGAGCAGGCGATGTACTCGTCTACCGAGTCCTGGAGACTCTTGAGAGGGCCCTGAGGCCTCCGAGCTGCAGGCCTGTGATGGAGTATGGGATAGCCCATGCTCATTTAGCAGATTCCAGAGAGGAAGATGTATGATCCCTCGCCTTCCCACCCCAGGCCTGAACCCATGCCCCAAGTCCCTAGCTCTGAACAGATTCCACCATAAATCCCAGGAGGGGACATGCAGAGGGAAAGGGAGTAGAGAAGGATTTACAACAAACTTGCTTCCTGACACCTCTTTGGCCCATCCCATAAAATAACAATATCACCAGATAAATCACATAGCACCTCAGGGGATCTAACCCTTGTCTTTGTGGGGTCTTCAGAGAGAGTTGGGGGTACAAGGTCTGAGAGATCCACTCAGCTGTATTCTCCCTGACAACATCAGTTCTAGTCAGCATGGGAGATCTCAGGTCTAATCCTGTGGTGTGGTGGAGTAGTGGATAGTAGAAGGAAAGGGAGTGTGACATAAGGAATGTAACATATGCTTTGAGCAAATCTCAGCTCGAATTCTTAGCTGTGTGACTTTGACCAAGTTGCTTAACCCCTCTGGGTCTTGATTTACTTTTATGTGAATGCAGGACATAGAGGTTATGTAGGATGATTTGAGAAAAGTATAATGCCTCTGAGTCCGGTAGCTGTCACAGCACAAATGTTTCCCCTCATCTAGGATATAAAACTTTGTGGCAGTGCTCCCAGCAGAAGGGACCCACTGAATGCTAGGTCCTCCACAGAAAGACAACACACTGTCCCCTTGCTGTGAGGTTAGAAAGCTGTAACTGTGAATGGGTGTCTTCACCTCTCCTGGCCTCAGTTTCCCATCTATAAAATAAGGGAAGGAAAAACACTTGGGCTTTAAGGCCCAGGCCATTATAATATAAAATCCAACAATTAGGACCAATTTCCAGCAGTAACCAAAGGAGCAGGCAGGACAGAGACGCTGCTTGAGCGAGGCCCGCCAAGGCTGGCACTTCCTGGTAAAGTTCTGAAGGGTTCCGCCAGGCCAGTACTATGGTACACTGCCCCCAAGCAAGAGGTCCCTCTTACTACAGCTGTGGTCTGTAGGGTGACTCGATTTACCTCCACCCAGGAGGAGGGCTGTGTGCCCAGAAGTGGGAGCTGGGCAGGTGGGACTCATCCTTACACCTGACCCAGAGGGCCACCTTGCCTTGGTGCAGGGCGGCCATCCTCCCACAGTCCCTCACCGCCCTCTCTCCATCCCCTAAGAGGGGACTCAGAGTGACCTGCTCCTCCTTGGTGGTGTGGACTTGGTTGCTGTGCTGGCGATGGAACCCCAGGCCTCATGTGGCCCCACCCCAGTGCCTGCCTTCATTTATTCTCCTACTTTCCCATCTTCTCCTTGACTTGATGTCTTCCTCTCCTCCCTTCCCTGTTTTCTCCTTTTCCTCTTCCACTGCCTGCTTCGGTTTTATTTTTCCTCCCTCTCTTCCCTTCCTCCTGTATTCCTCGGCTGTCTTCTCTGTCTGATTCAGGGGAACTGAGGCAGCCCTATCCCCAGTGTGTGAGTGTGTGTATGTGTGTGTGTTTGTGCAAGTTGTGTGAGTGTGTGCGTGCACACACGCGCGGGCTGGGCATTGTGGGGGGCGCTCTGGCCTGAGCCACTCCACGTCTGCTGCCGCGGGAGGATCAGGAGTTCACCCGCAGGGCAGCTGTCAGCGCTCAGTGGATGGATGAGTGAAAGTGGGGGGGGGAGGCAAAGGTGCTGGGGAGGGAGCCATCTTTAAATGAAAAGGAAAGGAATGAAATAATGGGGCTCTTTATAATAAAGAGCTCCGCCCCAGGCACCTCTGTCAGGGGCCCAGCCCTCCTGCCCACCTCCCTTTGGTCCGGAAGCTTCCTTCAGCACAGTGACCTGTTCCTTTGGGCAGACCAGCGAACAGGAGATCCCCCAACTCCCCAGACCCATCCCCAACCATCCCCATCTCCCACTGAGGGGCAGCTGGGAAAGGGATGCTGGGCAACCTGCTCACAGAGTAGTGTCTGGGCAGATTAGCGCCCCAAAGCTGGCAGGCCTATTAGGAGGCCTTTGTGGGGGAGGGGGTCGGGGGAGGAAAAGGGGATTTTCCATTCTCTGAGCAACTGGATTACACAGTCAGGAGGTGAGGGAAGAACTGGGTACTTAAGCTGCCTCTTCAAGGCCCAGCCTCTGTCCTGGCTCTCAGCTTCTCTGGTTCTCAGCAGGGATCTTGCCTTGCCTGCTTTTGGTTTTGGGGGCAAAAGCAAGTCTCATTTTCCCCTAACCTGCCTCAGCTGTTGCACCAAAGAGGCGCTCCAAGGGAACTGGCTTGTCACCTCCTTCAGGAACCCTCCCTTTCTGCAAAGACCCCAGGTCTGGAACGGATCTGGAAAGCATGCTCAGAGAGTGAAGTGACTTGATCTGTCACACAGCAGGTGAAAGACACCCAAACTGGCATCCTGACTATGGATGGGTTGTCCGCAGAACCTTTGCTGTCTTCTCCTATAAGGAGGTATGCTTCTGAATTTCCCTTAACCTGACTTTCTTTGGAGGAGAGGAAAACTACTCCCATTCGTTCTCTCGGACTGCAGGGGACCTGACCACAGTGGATGCCATGTGGAAGGGAAGGAGATGGGGACATTAGGTTTAGAATCCAAAGTCTGAAAGTCTAAACCCAGCCTTACCACTAACTTGCTGTGTGACCTCTGACAAACCATCTCCCGTCTCGGAGCTTCAGTTTTCTTATCTGCACAATGGAGATAAAAACATGTTTTTCTGAATTTTCAAAGGTTGAGACAAAGTACTGGAAGAACATGAAGCCCAGGACCTGTGCCCATTCCCCAGAAACGGCTCTGCTACACAGCTAGGCAACTGGTTTTCCCACCAGGAGGGCAAATCCATCATGTCCAGCAACCACTGGCCTCCCCCACTTGGTGTAAGGTTATTGGGGGGTCATGCTCCACACCCTGCATCCACTTTCTAGAAAGAATCCCTATACAAGGGGCCCCAAGCCCTCTTCCCTAGCCCCAGTGTGGTCCCTGTAGGCCTTTTGCTGACAGAGAGGTCATCTCTGACCCTCCTGATGGCCTGTGCTCCTTACAGCCAGAAAATTTCTATGATCCTATGACCTCTAAAAGCCCTGTCCCGCTAATGGTTTTATGATCTTCCCTACAGAATTCTCTCTTTGCCCTCCCTATCCCTGTACCCTTTCAGTAGTTCCTAGTCAAAATAAACAACATTTATGACCAGAGCAGGATTCAAGGTCCGCACTGCAAACAAATGTGAAGCCCTTTGAAGGTGCCTGGGGAATCCATCAGGTCCTGGGGTGTGATACTCCCCAGACCCCAGGAGAGGCAGCCCTGGGAAGGGGCTCAGGCCTGGGAAGTTGGGCTGTCACTGGGGCTCCCTCCTCAGCACCAAGCCCAGCGAGCAAAGGGCAAAAGGGGAAGGAGGAGAGGAGAGGGACTGGGCATGGCTTGAGATGTCAGGTGACCTACCGACCAGCAACTTCTCCAGCCCTGTGTGCAAGCCCCCTTGGTGACCAAAGCCAGACTCAGCATGTCATCAGGGGAGGAGGAGATAAAATGAAAAGCGGTGGGGAAAATTTAAAAGGCAAATGGGAACTGGCAGCCACTGGGGCAACTTTCCTCCTCCAAAATTCTTCAGCAGTCCAGCTAAAAGGTGTGAGGGAAACGGTGGGGAAGAGAACTGCTTCCTCCTGGAGGACCTGAAAATCAACTTGGGCGAAGGCTAAGGGAGAAGTGGAAGACCTCCATCAGGATGAAGCCCTTTCCGTCACCTGCCAGCCAAAGGCAGAGGCCCCCCAACATCCTCAAACGGAAAAGGAGGCTCAGTCGCCTCCTGCAGGTGTGGCCTCTGAGTGGGTTTGTTTTCAGGAGGGACCGACTCTGCCTGGGAACTATTGTTGGAGAATATTAATGTGGGATTCCCAAAGGCCCAGGACACAGCAGCTCAATGCTTGCTCCCTCCTCTGGAACTGGGCCGTGGGCATGGGGGCTGGTGCTCTCTGAGTCAGGGAGGGAGAAAAGCTTCCTTTTGAGGCCTGTGCCTCCTCCTGTTATCCTGCTAAAAATAGTGTGCTATCCAACAGGTTGGGTGAGGAGGCAGACAGGAAATATGTGTGGCAGTGAAGGTATCTATCACATTTATCAGGTACTCTGAGTATTTGTGTGTGCAACTTATAGTTGGATGAGTCAGAGAAGATTGGAGAGCAAACAAACAGCTAGGAATGTAGGCAGTCTTTCCAGAATAATAGTTTATTCAAAATTATTCTCTTCCTACACTGAAAGAATAATTGAAATGAACCTTTATTATTTTCTCTAAGTGAATTTAGAACTTTTAAGTAGAGTACCCTTGGGTTCAGCATAGGATCTATATATGAAAAGTTATCTGGGGGGCAGGAGTGCTGGAACAGTGTCTCAGAGGTTAATGTGCTTGCCCAGCATGACCAAGTACGTGAGTTCGAACCCCAGCACCATGTACTCAACTGAGTCTCAGAGCAACGAAAGCCACATGAAAAAGTAAATAAAAATGGATTCTCTCTCTCTCTCACTGTCCCTCTCTCTTTAAAAGAAAAAAAGTTCTCTAGGGGGTTACAGCACTTGCCTGGCATAACCAAGGATGCTATAGCGTTCAAACCCTGGCGCCATATTCACGATGAACTGTTTCAGCAAGGAAAACCGGATGCAAAACTAATAAAATTCTTGATTTCTCTTTCCTCACTGTCCCTCTCTCTCATAAAAAAAAAAAAATCGCTAGGACATAGTTTTAGAGGTGGAAGATCCTTGGAGAGCATTCAGTCCAGTAAGTCTCAATCTTGGTTGAACATAAAATCACCTGGGAGCTTATTTATTTATTTATTTAAAGAGAGAGAGGGACAGTGAAAGAGAATCAATTTTATTTTTTTTTATTTAAAAAAGAGAGGGACAGTGAGAGAGCGAAACAATTTTTATTTAGTTTTTCTTTTTTCTTTTCTTTTTTTTTTTTTTTAACGAAAGAGGGACAGTGAGAGAGACAGAGAAAGGGAGAAACAACTTTATTTAGTTTTTCACATGGCCTTAGTTGCTCTAACACTCAGTTGTGTACGTGGTGCTGGGGTTTGAACCCGGGTCCTTGCGCTCGCCAGGCAAGCGCCGAAACCACTGAGCCACCGCTCCAGCCCCTTTATTTAGTTTTTCATGTGGCCTTTCGCTGCTCTAACACTTCATTGTATAGGTGGTGCTGGGATTCGAACTCGCGTACTCACGCATGCTAGGCAAGTGCTGTAACCGCTGAACCACTGCTCCAGCCCCAGGAATCAATTTTACTTAGTTTTTCATGTGGCTTTCGATGCTCCAACACCTTTTTATTTATTATTTACTTATTTTTAAGAGAAAGAGGGACAGTGAGAGAGAGAAAGAAAGAGTCAATTTTATTTAGTTTTCCATGTGGCTTTTGTTGCTCTGACACTTTGTTGTGTATATGGTGCTGGGATTCGAATCCTTGTCCTCACAAGCGCAAGCACCATAACCAAGCACTGTAATCACTGAGCCACTGCTCCAGCCCCCACCTGGGAGCTTTTTAAAAAATGTGTCAGCCAGGCATGGTGTCGCAAGTCTGTAATACCAGTGTCTCAGGAGGGAGGTGGAGGTAGGAGGATCACGAGTTCAAAGCCAGTCTCAGCAACTTAGTGAGGCCCTAAGCAACTTCGTGAGACCCTGTCTCAAAATTAAAAAAAAAAGGGGGGGGGATGGGGATGTGGCTTAGCGGTTAAGTGTCTTTGGGTTCAATCCCTGGTACACACACACACACATACACATACACACAAAAGTGAGAGACCCATATTCAGAGATGCTGACCTAAAGAAATGAGTCTGGGGTTAACCCCTGTGGTTTTATTTCTTCTTCTTCTCCCCCATCCCAGTACTGGGGATTGAACCCAGAGGTAATTTGCCACTGAATTACATCCCCAGTCCTTTTTGTCTTTTATTTTATTTTGAGATAGGGTCTCACTAAGTTTTCCAGGCTGGCCTGGAACTTGTTATCCTCCTGCCTCAGTCTCCCTATTGCTGGAATTACAGGCATGTGCCACCGTGCCTGGTTAGGCACCTGTGTTTTGTAAAACCTCCCTAGACGATTTTATTATTTGGCCAGGAGGAGAACCACCCACATAGGCTAATACTTCACAGATATGGAAACTGAGGCCTACAGCATGGGTGGCCTGGCCTCTCACAGGTAACTAGCAGCAGAACCAGGACCAGAATTGCTGATCAGGTATCCTGACCCTGACATGTTTGTGAAATAAGAAAATAAAAGGCTGAGACCTCTTTTGTTGTTGTTCTTTTATTTAGTTTTTAGTACTGGGGAGAGACCTCTTTTGGAGACATCTCTGTCTGCAGAGACCAGCTGACCAACTCCCTCTCCCACCCTTGCATTTTCATATTTCTTCTCAGAGGCCAGGTGGGCTGACAGTGTTCCCATCCTGGAGGTCTCTAGATCCACACAAGGCAAACACACAAAGTTCAGGAATTGTCTACCAGGTCTGGAGCCTCTGGGACTAACTGGGAAGGTCTTGCTCCATGGCCAGATGAAGTATGTGAGCGAATGTTAGTACCGGGGGTTTGCGTGTGCAACTGTACATAAACACACAGACGTGTAGGTGAGGATTCTCCTGCATGGAGGTGCATATCCTTCCAGACACATTGGAGCTTGGCAGTGAGACCTACATATGTGCATGTATGGGCTGACGTGTGTTGATGTTAGCATCGATCTACGCAGCAGTGTAGGAATGTGTGTAAATGTAACAAACACTCCAAAACAGGGCCTGATGTAGGCTCTGGTACACATGTCTAGAATTGTATCAAAGTGCATAAAGCTGAATCTAAATTTACAAAATCTACATTTGCCAGGGAAAGCGTGTCTATGAAAATATGCACATGGCTGGCCGGCCATGTGGCTGTGTGTGGCTGACAGTCCGTGCCCACGGCTGGTGCCCACGGCTGGTGTGGGTTTATGTGAGAGAAAAAGGTTTCTGCTGTTTCTATCATGCTTCTCCTAGATAATCACTGGGAAATGTATGTGTCAGAAAACAGTATCTTTCATGCTTAAATATGTCTCAGCATATATAAATGAAACATGATATTGTGCCGACTGAGATGCTGCACATTAACATTGTTTATCATTGATAGAATTAAATAACCCATGTGAAGCCCTGGTAGCATTTCTTACAATTTTATTTAACACTGTTTTGACCGAGCAGCACTTGGCAAGTGTACAAAATACACTGTAGATTACTGCAACGAGGCATAAATTGTTGCATATAACACACAACATATGAGAAGGATCAAGGAAGGGTGTCTTCTAGAATCCCAGATGTCCCCATCATTCTTTGGGCTCACCTTATTTCTCTTTCTTCCACAAACCTGATGAAAAACCATTCCTTCCCACTTCTCTAGGAGGTCTCTGCATTTGTATAGCAAAGGGAGATAAAGTGGAGGTTGAGGATTTGGGGTGTGGGGGAAGAGATAACACTCCAAGACCTGGTCTCTGGAATGTGTCTACTCCTCCCAGTCTGTCAGAGGCAGGCCGGGTCCCAGCATGTGTTAAACAACCAGACCAAAGGAAGCATTTTTATAGGTTCCACAGACTCAGGTTGACTAAGTTATTTATTCAGAGGGAAGGCAAGGAGTGCCACACTTATCAAATTAGGGATGACTCCTTCCTGAAAAGACTCACAGAGATGGTCCCCTGCTTCTCTTGTTTAAGGAGAACTCTGTCCTTCCTGGAGCCCAAATGGGAACAAGCTTATATATCACATGGTCACAGCCCTGCCTGCTCACCTTTCAGATCTCGTGCTGGCCAGTGAACTAGAATGCTGGCTCCGTTATGAATGGCCTGAGGCAAAGAAAAGCTTGAGTCCAGAGAGCTGGAGTCTTCCTCTACAAGGTCAAACTGGGAAGTGAGCAAGAAGATGGTACAGTTGCACGGGAGCATTGTGCAAGCTGAAAAACTCCCTTGCCAGCCACCGGGCAGTTCTCAGAGATGCTGAATACATGGCAGCTGTCAGTCTTTTCAAACTTGCCAAAGATTTATGCATCTTCCAAGAGTGAGGGCCAAGACCCCACATGGCATCTTCATGCCTTGCTTTCTCACATCTATCACTACTGTCCCTGGGCTTCATTTTGGCAAGGCTGAATTGAGAACCTCCTCCCTCTGCCAGCCTGCCTGCATTCAAAGTTTCTCTACCTTTTCTCCTATCAAGATTTCCTAGGACTACGAGGTGAAGGAGACCAAGTCCAACTTGAACAGCAACTGGACTTACCCCCGTTCTCCAAGTCCCCTGCCACCAGCAGTGACGAAGTCATCAGCACCACCTTTTTCAGACTGCCCCCAGCCCTCTCTACCAGCAGGAGAATCAGCCAGCCTACATGGGACAGCAGAATGTCAGCACCAGAAAGGACTATGTCATCTTTGTACTGCTGAAATCAGGAAGCTGGCTCTTTGGAGCCTGGTGTCGTGGGCTGACTCCTAAGTGAACACAGAAAAAAAGAAGAAAAAAATTTCCTAAAGTTTGAATTCAAAGTGAGAATGGTAGGTAGGGGTTGGAGCTGTGGCTCAGTGGTTGGAACTTTTGCCAGGCATGTGCAAGGACCCGGGTTCAAACCCCAGCACCACATACACAACTAAGTGTTGGAGAAACAAAGGCCAGATGGAAAAATAAATAAATTGATTCTTTCTCTCTCACTCTCTCCCGCTCATTAAAAAAAAATTGAGAATGTTAGAAAGCATCCAGCAATGTGCGTATGCACGCCCCAGCACGCACACGCACACACACACACACACACATGCACGCACACCCTGTCCACACAGACAAGATCATGAATCATCTCAGTGGCTGAACATTTTAGCGTTCAGAACTATTCTCAGAGGCCCAAGGTTTTCAGCCAAATCCCAGGTCTGAGCACAAGGACACTGCATAAATCCCTCGCCTTATGAAAGGCCAGTCTGAGCAGATGGGACCACTCTTAAGTAAACTATAGAGCCCTCCCTTCACCCAGCTCAGCAGGGGCTGCAGGGGGCTGGCCCAACAGCCCCAGAGCCGGGAGCAGAGCAGGGCAAGTGCAGCCCAGAAGCTGTTAATTCTGAGGCTCCAGTTCACATCTCCAACTTCTGAGGGGAGTTGTCGCTTTGACTATACAACTCAGATCTTGAAGTCAGGCTGCAAGAGGCTGCTGCAGAAAGCAAGTGATGGTCAGAGGTTAGAAATCAGATGGGTGTTTGGGAGAGCCGGGTGGCCAGAGAAAGTAAAAGGCATGGGCTTCTCCAACCCAGTTTATCTCCAGGCCAAGTCTGGGGGGAAAAACCTCACAGCATCCCCAATTTTTGGCAAACTGCCTCATTAATATTTATTAAACAAAATATTTTATTTTAAAAGAAGAAGAAAAGACCAGGCGTTTGGTGGAGGTGGAGGACATCATTTAGGTCTCCTTCATTTCGTTCTGTCTGGACCGCCTCACCCACAACCTGGGTGAATGCCTGTAAAGTACCAACTCCCACCCCAGCCCCTGCTTCTCTTGCCAGGTATGTCAGGAAGACACAAAGCAGGTGGATGGAGAGAGAGACAGACTCAAGCACCCCAGGTGCTCACCAAGAAACGCATGGACTGTGAAATTACACCAGGGCTGGACAACTTACCACTACACTGGAACCCTTGGGGTACTGAAATAATTAACTTGCTAATCAGCTACACCTTGCTCTTTCCTTTCTTCCTGGAAAAAAAAAACACAAAAAAACAAAAAAACAAAAAACACCAACAATTGCAAATCCCCTTCTCATCAGGTTCCTAAGTCAGTCACTTGGTGACAAAATGATGCTTTTGAAGAAATTTACCCTGTCGCCATATTGACTGAAATGGGTCAGGCTTCCTCCCTCTCCCACTCCTTCCCACCAGACCTCAGAGATAGAATGCTTATGGAAAGGTTTTTTTGTTTTGTTTTTTCTTTTTCTTTCCCTTGTCTTCCGCAGCAGAGCTTTTCTATCTCCGCTAAGCTTTCTAGCTTTGGGCCCTCTTTAGCCTGCTTGCTGGCGCTAAACAGCCAGGATCCATGTGGAGAAAAGAGGATTGATTAGAATCGTAATAATAATCCCTGGCATTCGTCCGGCTTTAGCGTTTACAAAGTGTTTTCGCACATTATCTCATTCAGTCAGAGGAGGTCCAGAGCTGGAAGGGACCTCAGCAAGCATTTAGCCCATTCCCCCTGTGTTACAGATAGAGAAACTGAGGCCCAGATAGGTTAAATGTGTTCCTTTAAGGCTGGGGACACTGTGGTCAGGTCCCTCAGACCCATTGTCTAGGGGTCCTGTGCTGCTGGAGATTCTCTGAAACAAGGGAAAGACCTTTTTTGATCCACGGGGGGGGGGGGGGCAGAAAAAGAAAAAGGAGATAAACCAAGCCACCAAAAAATTAAAAGTAGGACATAAGAATAAATGAAAGTTACTCCTATAAGAAATGGCTACTAGGATGGTTGGACAGAGGAGAGACGATAGATGTGAGTCCTGAACAGAACATGTAATTCATAGATCTCCCATGTCTCTGTCCCCCTCATCCCGCCAGGTTTAAATCTTTGAGCATTTTTTTTTCACTTTGGGATCTGAGACTGAATTGAGGGGCAGGACAGGGGGTGGGTGCTTTTCTTGGATCCAAATCTGGGACCTGTACTCTAGGATTCACAGCATGATGGCAAGCTTGTGCTTATGTGTGTCCACGCAAGACTTTAGATTTAGCGGTGAAAAACAGGCATCTTGATCCTTTCACAGATCAGACAATTTGCAAATTAATAGCTCTTTCCCCCAAGGCTCTGAGGAGGTTAAAAAAGATTTCTAGAGAAGGAAGGGGACAGAAGGCAGAAAAACATAAAACATGAAAAAGAAGCAGAACTGACATGATTCTGCCAGGAAGACACTTCCCTGTGAAGGCGCGTGTGTGGCTGTGGGTCTGCATTTCCATAGGGCTGTCTGCCCCCATTGCCCAAGCCTGTTGGAAGGTAAGCGGTTCCTTTGTGTGTTCGTTTATTACTAAGCCCAACTCTTTTCCCTCTAAAACTCCTTCTTCTCCCTGTTGAGCTGGCCATGCTTCTGGATTTATGAAGAGAGATGTTTTAACAGAAATCCCCTAGAGTGTCCCATCAGCCCTAAATCCCAGGCCCGCTCACCCCCCCCAAGACCCCATGACACACAGCATGCCAACACGGCTTCCTCTTGCCTATGCATTAGCCATCCATTGTGGCAACCTGACATCTCTCACACATAAAACCGTAAGAGAGAAATAAAATATCTGTCTCTTGGCGAAAATAAAGCTTTGCCTCCCTCCTGATGTATAGGATATAAAATAAAGCCGCGGCTCCAATAGTGGCTTTTCCTTATGCTGGAGCTGCCTTTGCACACACGGAGACAATGAAGACGGATGGTTTGGGAGAGGCCCAACCTCCTGGGGCTGCCTTCACCCTCTTTTATTATAGTTTCTCCCCCTCCCTGCCTTTTTCTTTCTTCTTCACTTTCTTTCCTTTCTGGTTTGGATTTGCCTTTTATATGCCCTTCTCTTTCCTTCCCCTGGAACTTTAGTACACTTGCTCACTTTCTTCCTAAAGCACAACAGAGACAGAGAGACAGCGATCAAGTTTCTCACCTTTGTAAACATGCTGGCCACCTCTCCTGGCCTCCCTCTTCTCCCCATCCCCAACTCTCTCTGGACTTCCAGCCCCTGAGTTCTTTTCCTGATACTGTTTGGGGATTTGCTTTGGTCAAATGTACAAATGGTTCTAAGAGACAATTAAGAATGTGTTTGGAGGGGCTGGAGTGGTGGCTCTGTGGTTTCAGCACTTCTCTCTTTCTAAAAAAAAAGAATGTGTTTGGAGGGTGGATTTTTTTCTAGGATGCTCCCCCTTTCCCTCTTCTTCCTCTCTTTGGCTGGTTTATGGATCTAAGCATCTATTTATTTAGCCTCTGAGGAGGCCAACAAGGCAAAGCTTTCACCTCTCCGGGGTAAGAGTTGACATGCACCTTTCAAACCCAAGCCTCAAAACTGCAATCCAGAAGACTAAGGGCCTTGGACCTCATCAGTCAGCTCAGCAACGGAGGGGCCAATACTTTCTCCCTGCCCCTTCTCCCCAGTCCTGAGAACTAAGGACACTGTGGGATCATAAGGGATCCCTCCCCACACTCACAGAGAAACTGAATGTGTCCCTCACAACAATCTTACAAGCACAGAGACATGGCCACCTTTCTGCCTCCCACATACTCTTTCCCATGGGGCACAGTGTCTACCTTTTTTCTCCTTTGTCCCCAGAGGCCTCACTCTTGTCAGATGGCAAATGCTTCCCTCTGTGCTTCTGTCTCTCAGCTCACATCTGAGTGGGGTTGTCTCCCAAAGTCTCCATGCATCTCTCCCTAATCTCATCCCTCCTACTGTTCTCTTTCCATCTACTCCAGGCTGCTCCCCAAACCCTCCCCAATCTCCTAGGGACTGCAGGACTATCCCAAGTCCTGCAGGAGTAGAGGAAATAGTGACTCAAACAAGGACACACAGCAGGGTCTGCACCCCAACCACCAACACCTAAACAATAGTGGAGGAAGAGCTTTGGTACTGCCTAGGGGCCAGAGAGTTACAGCAAGGAGCAGCGGAGGCTTTCAGCCTCAGAGATTGAGCTCCCCAAGTGGGGAGCTGTATAACAGCTTCAGTGGGTGTGTGATCAGGTTATCGCATCTGAGACCTTTATTAAGGCTGCCCAAACCTGGAGGGGCAAGGCAGCAGCAACTATTGCAGGAGGAGGCAAGGAAAAGAGCTTAGAGCTGCCAAGTCCAGCAAGAACTCAATCTCAGTCCTAAAGGTTGTGTTTAGCATTAGCTTTGGGGTTCTCTCTCTCTCACTTTCTCTCTCTCTCCACTTGATATCTCTCCAGATATGGGCAGTGACCACCGAGAGATTAGGTAAGGGGAGAGAGTCAATTAGGGAGAGGATTAATTACTCTGAGGCACGAGCCCCGTTTGTCTTCCTTACCCAGCCTGCGTGTGCTCAGACAGAGGAACATGGGCACGCACCCAAATACACATTGTTGTCACGCCGTCTTAGACGTTTTATTTATTTGTTGGATTCCTGCCCAGAGCCGCTCACATGCTTTTCCATGGGCACTGAGTATCAGACCAAAAACAACCGCCTCCTTTTCTCCTGCCCAGGAACACAACTGTCACAGCCTTACACCCAGTGGGTCCCAGCCCAAGCCCCCTGGGAACAGCAGCAGAGTCCTGGCTACTGTCCTTTACCTGCCACTTTTTTCCCCTTGGTTACTGGGTTTCTTTATGGATCCACTCCTCAGTGAATTTCTCCTGACACATTTTCCCTCCCTTTTATACCCACCTGCTTTTCCCGCATGCCTTCTCTTCTTTTTTGCTTTTTCTTTCTTTTTTCCCAGTTTCCCTGTCCTTATTCTCTTTCTCCATGCTTCTCACTTCTCTCCTCTTCTCCAGTACACCCTCTTCCTTGTGAGATTATACAGGTGGTCTTTACCAGAGGCTCTGTGCTTATTCACCTCTGAGAGGAGCAGGTTCTCCCTAAACCTCCCTGCACCACCCGCTCTCCTCCCCATTTCCAGGTCCCTCCAGCCCTGCTGGAAGTCAGCGAGTGTGGTTTACCCAGGCCAGGAGCACACCCTGAAGATCCAACTGATGCCACCCTTTCTCCGTCTCACCGTTCCTCCTCCACAGCTGCCCAAGCCCCTGGCCACACGGGCAAAGTACACACCGCTCCCCAACATCGTCAACTTCTCACCTTCACTAGTGCACTGAGGAGAGATCTTGGGCAAGCCCCCTAACTTAGGTAAAGTGGAGATAATTCCCATCGGTTTCCCCCACCTCGGATCCCCTTACTATGCAGCTCAGGGAACACAAACTGTAAAGAACTGTAAATCTTTCTATGAGAAAGTGATGGAATAAGATAAGGCAACCTGAGTCAGGAGTGGACAGATGGGAAGGGAAAGAGCGGGAGAGGTCATCTCGATCAAAATGCAGAGACCCAACCTCACAGTTCCCAAGCCTCAAAAGCAAAGTCCTCACCCAGTCTGGGGGAGTTTTCGTGGCTTCCCAGACCGCAGGGTCCAGGGGTGCGGGTTAGATCCTTCCTCGTCACAGGGTAACTACCTAGAGCCAAGGGCAGCCCCAGACGCCTACTTTCAGGGCTCACCGCGCTTTAGCGCTTTAGTGGGACACGACTGGACAGGAGAGAGGAGGGAGGTGGCCAGAGGCTGCCACAACCCTCTCAGGATCAACAGCAGTCTACCGCGGTGACTAGGCAAGCTCAGTCCTTACGCAGCACCAGTCGAAGGGAACGTCGAGGAAGGAGGGGGTGGTGGGGCTCTGCACCTAGGAGAAGGCGGAAGCGCTGGAGAAGCTAGAGGAGGTGCCTTTCGCACCTCAAAGAGAGACTCCCGGAGAGGGCTGGCAGAATACACCCAATCCTGAGTTCCCGGACAGTTCCTCTAGGACTTACTTTCAAGGAGCTTCTCGGAAACAGAAATCAGAACTGTGAAAGTCACTTTCGGGGGCCCTCTCGGCCTTTCTCCCAGGGCACGGTGGGAATAGATGGAGAGGATTCTTTACGGGATCATTGGCCGGATCTCCAAATTGAACCTCATGGCAACCGTCCAGACTTTACATCGTCCCAGGGCGGTGTAAGTGGCTGTAGATCTGTGTGACTTTGAAGGATGTGTGGGAGGAAAGAGCTTGTGTACTTGAGAATGTGGATAGGAAGTTTGGCGATGTAGATGAGGAGGTCAGGTTGGTACTCTTCCTTGAGAGGACATTGGTTTAAATGCACAACTGAGCTGAGTGGCTTCGGAGAAGGCGAATTAAAAAAGCTGAGTCAGTTTTCTCTCCAGCTTTCCACCACCAATTGAATTTTAAAATAAAAGCCCAATGGAAAGAAACAAAAAAATCCTGCAAAACATTAGTATCAAGTGCTGTTGCTGTGGAAGCATTTTAAACCTAGACTTTAAACCTAGGCTTTGGAGCCAAGAGGCACGCCCTGCAATGCGCTCCTTGCCCTTGTAGACGCGGGGTTTAGCTCCACAGACCAGTTTACCGCGCCATCTAGACCCTGGGAACAAACAGCCCCAGGCCCCAGAGCCAGCGTCCAGTCCTCTCCCCAACTCCTGTACAGCACTCCTGGACCTTCTGCAAGGAGTCCTCTTTTCCCCATACCTAGGTCCCTAGATACCTGCACTCCCAAACAGAGCAGCCTCTTCCTGCCCTCCAGAAGGCGTGGGCTTCGGGTTCAGAAAAGGGACCGGGAGCCTAGTCCAGCTGTCGCCACACAGGTCCTCCTCCTGCCCCCAGTCCTACAGCAGCTCCCCGGTTCCCCCCACTATGTGGCCCCGCTGCTTTGCCTGAGAAGGAACCCAGCTGGGGCGGTGGCAGGGAGGAGCCACCTGGGACTGGGGCTGCTATGGATTCCAGAAAGAGGGGGTTGAGTGAAGGTCGCTAGCAGCTTGCACTGGACGGCTAGGCTAGGGAGATGTGGCGACCGCTTTGCTGGACTGGCGCTTCCTGGAGAGCTTCACTTACGCCGCAAGCTGGAGGGCGCCTCGCGGTCCCCGGGGTTGGAAGTGAGGACACCTTACCACGCCGCCGTTAGCGCCTCCGGGAGTGCCAGAATACTGGGTCGGCGGCGAGGGCGCTAAGCCAAGTCCCAGCCCGCAGAGCCCGCCCGTTAGGTGGGAGAACAGCTCTCTCTACCCCTCGCTCTGCCCAGAGTTCAGGCCCGGGAGGGACTGGCGGAGGGGTGGGTGTGTACGCGCTAACCAGCCCCCTGCTCTGCTCTGGATAGCAGCTGGGAGCCGGAGCCCAGGTGTGTAAGTGCAGGGAGGTGCGGAGAAGGCAGTAGAGGTCTGGCACCCTGCAGTCGCGGGGGAGGGTGGGGGCGGAAAGCCAAAGAAGCATCTGAGAGGCTTTGGCAGCTTCGTTACCTGTGAAAACGCACCGCCCAAGACAAAGCTCGGGCTCTCAGAGGGCCTAGGATTTGCAGGAATGTGTCCGAAGAGGGAGAAAAAGGGCGTTAGCAGAGACCCAAACTCCAACAACCTCACCCAAAGCAAGCCGAATTCGCCGCAGCGTCTTCCCTTCGTTCGAAGAGGGTATTCTATTTTTGCTGAGCCATATTCCATGCCAACCCAGATTCGTTGCTACTGCATTTCCGTGGCATTTCGCCTAACTTAGCCCCGGGCCCCTGTACCCCCCACATAGCTTGAATGATCGATCAAAGGGCCAATTCCAAAATACAGTCTAAATCTGACTGACCGTCCACTCTTATTTTCTTCGTAAGGCGAAATGTGCCTTCCTAGAATCCCCTCCCTCCAATAAAAACAAAAAATGTAGAGGAAAAGTGGGACCTCGCAGACCTATCACCTTCCCGACTACATGTCGGGAGAAATCCTGGTTAAACCTGGAAAAGGAGCGGTGGAAACAATTTGCCTGTTGACCTTCAGTGCACCAGAGAACTACAGTGACTCGAGGAGGCTCAGGTTCTCAGCACCCGGATTTGACCCCCGACATGCTGACAAATCCGCCGCTGAAGGCAGTGGTCCTGAGTTTATACCTGAAGTGGAACGAGGGAGACAATATGCTCCCCAAGGAGTGAACACTGGAAGGTATCTTTTGCTGTTCTCTGGGAAAGTTGGTGTCAGCCCGAAGCCTGAAAAGCGGGGCAGATTGGAAGCCCCGCGCACTTTGCCAGTGCACTGCACACCTCCATTTACTGCAGACCCTCGGGGGCGCATTCGGGAACCTCCTCCGGTTTAACTTCCCGCCTCTTTCACCGCCCCTGCCCAGGCAGCCGAAGCCCCGCGGTTTCCAGGCTAGTCATTTGTTTTTGTTTGTAAAAGGTGTCTCCGGATCACACTTTTTTCACAACTTCTCGCCAGGGTTTAGACTCCTCACTTGAGGCACTTCCCCACCCACTCCTTCCCCCTCCTGGGCGCCGCACCTCCGGTCTCCCCCGCCCCCACCAGGAAACCGCCCGAATCAACTTTCCGGGAGAACGCTGCCGGAGACTGACACCCAGATCACCCTGACACCCGGACCCAGCGGACTTTGGATGCACTGGGGGAGGAGGCACAGAAAGAGGGACGGGAGGAGGGAGATTCAGCTGCCAAGCGCCCCCTACCTCTCCAAAGACTCGCACTGTGCCGGAGGGGGGGGGGACTTTCAGGCCAAATAAAACAAGCCGGTGAGGGGGGGTATCAACACCTAGTGTGCAAAACCTCCTGGTGCTCCGAGGCCGCCGGGCTTCCAGATCCGGCCGCACCCCAAGCTTAGACAAGGATTTGTCCCCTACCTTCCTACCGAACTCTGGCCTATGCCAGAGCCTATTCTTGCCCTCTCTGTCCCTCCCACCGAAACCGACGCCTTACCGGAGCAGGATGAGGCCAGGACACCTCGTCGCCCGCCGCCAGTGAGGCGCGGGGCTGTGAGTACCGCCGCCACTGATCCTCTAAACGCGGTCTCCCCGCACTCTCCCGGGCTGGGGGATGCAGAATGGTTTACAGAGGGACCGCGAGGCGCTGATTGGTCGCAAGCGGCCGTGACGTCGGCGGGCGCTGCATTAAGGCAAGGGGGCTTCCAGAGCTCAGCCAACAGCCGGGAGCAGTAACCGAGCTGCTGGAGCTAGGGAGAGACGCACCCGGGCGGCAGACTGGGCCAGAATACCAGGGACGCGCGCCGGGAGAGAGTAAGCAAGGAGCCGCTGCCCCACTGGCGATACCGGCGTCGCGCGCCAAACTGTTCCAGCCGCTGGCCTCCTGTAGGCGCTGCATCAGGACATTATTTTAAAGCTCTCCAAGCTGCCCCCTCCTCCCCCGACTCCTCCCGCTGCAAAAGGAAAAAGAGAGAGAGAGAGGGAGAAAGAAAGGAGACTAGAAAGGAAATCCATATTTGCCGCCACAACGAAAAGTGAGGGGGGAAAAAGGAAAAAAAAAAGTCGAGCGACTGTGGGGTTGGACACAGGCAGCCGGAGCGTGGGCCGAGCGATGCCGGGCTGCGAGCCCAGGCGGCCGCGAGCTGTGACTGGAGCCACGATGCACTGCCAGGCACGGTGAAGAGCCAGAACGCATTGCCTCCCCAAAGGAGTTCAGCGGCAGAGAGGGCCGCCTCGAGGACAAGGAGGCCGCCTGGCAGGCCACCAGCCGAGGTGACCCGGCTGGGCAGTGGGGAGCTGGAGAGTGAGCCTGGCTGCGTCCGCCCGAAGTTGTCACTCTCCGTTTCCGATTGACACAAACACTTCTCCAGAAGGGGGGTAACCTAAGCAACAACTGCAATCGGCAAGATCTTCTCCTACCTTACCCTCCCTCCCACCTCCCCCTTCGACTTACCCCCCGCCCCCTCTCCCAGGCACAGCATGGTCGCTTGGCGCGTCCCAACCCGCTGCACTATGCCGACTGTTTAGGATCCAAAGCTTCTCTACTCGTTTTGTTCTTTTCTTAAAAAAAAAAAAAGGTGGAGGTGAGCCCGGTGGTGGGCAGCCTGGGAAGCACACCCCCGCCTTCATATCCCGACAAAAGCAGATGCACTTTGACTTCTGACAGCTCTACCTCAAGCCCGGAAAAAACTCAGCGGCGCTTTTCCCGCAACTCGTGCTCCGGGGGTCTTCCTCTTCTTTTCCTACTGTTTTATTTATTTCCGTTCCCACCGTGGTTCTCGGTGACCTTCATTCCTCCGCGGGCTCTGACCAGAAGAGTCCCTTTCTCACCCGCCTGAGACGCCTTTTCCTCGCCCGGGAACTGAGGGGGCGTTGCTCCTCCCGGCGGCCCAGGGATTACCGGGTCACACACCACCAAGGCGTCCCTAGCCTCGCTGCAGCCTCCTTTCCCCCCACTTGGTTTCCTGTTGCGGGTTTTGGTTTGCAAGGCCAAGCGTGTCTCCTCTTTTGGGAGGGGCTGGGGAGCTCGTGTTGGTCACCTTTGGGAGTCATCCCTTCGGCTCTACTTGACTCTCTCTCTCCGGGCCTCACCTGACCAAACCAAAGACCATGGTGCACTGTGCCGGCTGTAAAAGGCCCATCCTGGACCGCTTCCTCTTGAACGTGCTGGACAGGGCCTGGCACGTCAAGTGTGTCCAATGCTGTGAATGTAAATGCAACCTGACCGAGAAGTGCTTCTCTCGGGAAGGCAAGCTCTACTGTAAGAACGACTTCTTCCGGTGAGTACTTCCCTCCCACGCCTCTGCTGCTCCCTCCCCGCGGGCCTTTCCCGGTCAGCTTCGGATCAGAGGTCAGCGTGGCTAAGGCAGCCACTTAGGAGCTGCGCTGGAGAGGCATCCAAGGCAGGCAGGCAGGCGTCTGCCTCTTCGCCAGCTGGCTACTGAGTCCATGATAGCGGACCGGCCCAGAAAAAGAGGATCCCGGGCCTTGCAGCCTGGGAGGAAAGGGTATGAGCTCGCCTCAGTCCAGAAGCCCCTCCAAGCTTGGAAAAGATGAGGCAGACTGCCCGGGGCACTGTAGCCCCAGCTCCTATCTGTCCCTGAGCCAAGCTCTCTAGCAACTGCATTCTCAGGGCCTCCCCGATTGCCCCACTTCCAGGCTGAGCTTAGGAGTAGCGGCTTCTCCCCAGCTATGCCTTTTGAGTTTCTGAAAGATCTTGGCGGGAACCAACCAGGGTTTTGGGTGGAGTGCACCAGCCGCCTCCCGTGGTAGCAGCAATAAAGAACTGAGCCTTGAGACCAGTCCTGCACGACCAGTAGCCCAGTAGTCTCCCCAGTCCAGTCAGGTTTCTAAGCATAGACCTGGGCAAATGCTGCACTGTAGCATGTTGAATGCCCCTACCTTTTCTCTTTTTTTCTTTACTTTTCTTTTTTTTTTAATTGCCTGGGTGGGGGGAGGGTTAAGCAGGCAGTTCAGCCTGGCCCAGCTATAGGCACTGTCCAGCCACATCGGTCACCTCCTTGTGTATCCCACTGTAGCTGCTAGACTTCTCTCTAGTCCCTTTCTCTGTTCATCATTTTATTTACATTTTCTTAAACTCGCTATTTTACCACCTCATCCACACCAACACAAGTCAATGGAGTACAGGCTGCAAAAAATTCCACTGTGTGGGTTTGAAACCTTCCAGTTCACTCGCTGACTTTGTTTTCCTTCAGTCTGTGTTGACATGTCACAATTGGTGTGTGTTCTGGGGAGGGGTGGAAGTCACAAAAAATGCTTGGCCCACAGTCCCAGGACACAGGTCTCCAATTCCGCTCCAGGACCTGTGATTCAGGTTTGCGGGGAACCCTACAGCAAACCGCTGTCCACGCTGTTATTACCCGGAGGCTGAGCCTCTGAGTCTCCACTGGCCGAACCAGGCTTCCTTCCCATTGACTGGATCAGTCAGTGGGCGGGCGGTGGACCCTATGGCTTCCAGCCGGCCCCTGAGGCCTGGCTCTCAGGAAAACTCAGCAGGGTGCCCAAAGCGGGCTACTGCTCCGCAGCTACCCCCACCACTGCCAATCTGCCAGGTTTTGGGCAAGATCGTGGCAACAGCCCACCTATTGCCGGGGGCTCTCCGCTGCTGTTGTTTACCTACGGCCAAACGGCACCTCTGCCGGTGCGCGGGTCCTTTTGTGATGAAAGGCAAGGCTAGGAAAGAAAAGCGGAAGACTGAGCACATACATGTGGCACCCTAATTCGAATTTGACTTTCCTGAATCCAATCGGAAAATAAGTGTCCTGGTCCCCCCCTTATGCACCCCCCCAACCGCGCCGCAACCTCTGCCCCTGTAGTCACCCTGCCGCCTTCCCCCACGACTCTGTTTTCCCCTGGGATAACGCTAAGCTTGAGGCTGGGGTTGGAGGGCAGTTTGCCCCCCACCCAACCTCCAGCACTTTTCCCGGAAGCCCCGGGCTTTCTGCTCCTGCCCTCTCACCTGCTCGAGGGGCAGTGTGCCTCTCTTTTTGGCGCGCTCTCCTCTCATCTCCCCTCTCCTTCTACTTCTATCTCCTCCCTCCCTTTACCCTTTCTTCCTTCCCTCCTTACTTCACTTCTTTCTCCTGCTATTTTCTTTCTACCGTTTTCTGTTTGCCCCGCCCCTGGACAACCCCTACCCTCTGCAGATGTTTCGGTACCAAATGCGCGGGCTGTGCGCAGGGCATCTCCCCTAGCGACCTGGTGAGGAGAGCGCGGAGCAAAGTGTTTCACCTGAACTGCTTCACCTGCATGATGTGTAATAAACAGCTTTCCACCGGTGAGGAGCTCTACATCATCGACGAGAACAAGTTCGTCTGCAAAGAGGATTACCTAAGCAATAGCAGTGTCGCCAAAGAGAACAGCCTCCACTCTGGTGAGGCTCCGATTTCCAGCTGGCTAGGGGTGGGTGGGTCCCCAGGGGGAAGGCCGACAAAGGCTCGCGCTCACCTGTCCCTTCCCTCTCAGCCACCACGGGCAGTGACCCCAGTTTGTCTCCGGATTCCCAAGACCCATCGCAGGACGACGCCAAGGACTCAGAGAGCGCTAACGTGTCGGACAAGGAAGGGGGCAGCAACGAGAACGACGACCAGAACTTGGGCGCCAAGCGGAGGGGACCTCGCACCACCATCAAAGCCAAGCAGCTAGAGACGTTGAAGGCTGCCTTCGCTGCTACGCCCAAGCCCACACGACACATCCGGGAACAGCTGGCGCAGGAGACCGGCCTCAACATGCGAGTCATCCAGGTCAGAAACCTGGCTTGCCACTCCTTCCCCCTGAGGTCCACACTGACACTCAGTGTCCCAAGTCTGGGACAGCCCAGAATGGAGGAAGGGAGTGAATTGTAGAGGTCGGCAGAGAGCCTGTGTGTAGCAGGAGGCCAGACTCCATGAACCTTGGAAATGATGCCTGATGCACGGAGCATCAAGAAATTCCTCTTCCCAGTCCAATAGTGGTCCTTGAGGGGGAGGGACGGTAGGGGAGCTGGGCTTAAGGCTAAAGGAGCGCGTGCGATCAAACACCACAAGGACACTTAATACCCCTCTTTCCGCATAATCCTGTCCCACCCACCATCCACCTCTTTAGGAAGAAGTGGATAGGTTCCTGTGGCCTACGGAATCAAGCAGCTCCTCTAGTTTTTGTACAACTTTTTCTCCAAGTTCCCAGCCCCAACTTTGTAGGTCTCTTGCCCCCAGTTAGACAAATCCCAAAGACTTCCCCTCCAAAGAAAGGTGGGCTCCTGGAAGATGGTTGGTGGAGTCAGCGCTGCCTGAGGGCATTCTGATTGGGGTGGGGAGTAGAGGCTCTCTGCAGGCAAGTGAGTCTGTGTGTTAGGAGGACCCGAGAGGTGAGACCAGGGTGGTTGGAGTCTCTGGCCCAAGGCTAGCTGTGGGATCAAGATGCCTGGAGGCTCTGCGAATCTTTGGGCCAACTGCCTAGGAGGCTCAGTGTAGTTTTGTAAGTGTGCCGACTGGGCAGGCTCTGAGACCTCTGGGAACCTGTGTCAACCAATGCGCATGAATGCGAGGTTATGCGTCTGTGTCTATGATCGCTATTGGTAAGAAGCTGTGGATAAGTATTTGTTTGGCAGAGAGATTGTGCGTGGGTGTGAAAAGAAGATTGTGGTTTTGGTCTCATTACCCTTGGGAAAGTGAGTGTCAGTAGGAGGCTTTCTGTGTGTCTGTCACTATCACGGGGTTGAAGGGGGAGTCCCTGAAAGGAACCTGAAAAGGAAGCTGTGTGCGTGACACCGTTTTGTGGAGGTTTAGGGTCTATATGTGTATAGCTCCTGAGAATCTGTAACTGTGAAAGTGTGACTGTTAGAAACAATGCGGCCACACCACAACTGTTTCTAAGTCCCACGAGGCGCCCTGCTCAGGTCCCCTAGTCGGAAATCCTGTCCAGGTTTGGTCCCGGTCTTCCCTGCGTGGTCCTACTCAGAGACCCCACCACCACTTTCGTAGCACGCCCGGGAAGTCCTGCGCCCGCGAGCCGGGCAGTGAAGGGGTGACGGGCTGGGTCCCGCCGCACACGCGGACTGGGGAGTGGAGTGGCCGCGGCTTCACGCGCGGGTGTGTGCTTCAGGTTTGGTTCCAGAACCGGCGCTCCAAGGAACGGAGGATGAAGCAGTTGAGCGCGCTAGGAGCCCGGCGCCACGCCTTCTTCCGCAGTCCGCGCCGGATGCGGCCGCTAGTGGACCGCCTGGAACCCGGCGAGCTCATCCCCAACGGCCCCTTCTCCTTTTACGGAGGTGGGTGCGCGGCCGAGCGGCAGGGCACCGCCAGGCCAGGACTGGCTTCGCTGGAAGCGGGTGGCAGCACGGGAGGTGCCGCCTGCCTTCAGTAAAGAAGTGAAGATTCAGGGAGAGAAGGACGAAGGCTGGGGAATAAATTGGGGGACACAGTGAAACCGAGGGCCAAATTCCTGGCCCTGAATGAAGAGGGTGAGCAGGCAGGAAGCAGCTGCAGTTGGGTGCAAAAGCCTCCTTCCTGCCCCCAGGCGGGCAGAGTCTTCTGCGTAAATATATAGTGCCCCCCTCGCCCATCTCCCTCCGGTGCTCGCTCCCCTCTCGCCTTCATTCCCTGTGGTGCCAGTCCCAGGGCCCCACCCTGACATCCTCTTCTCTGCTCCTCCGCAGATTACCAGAGCGAGTACTACGGTCCTGGAGGCAACTATGACTTCTTCCCGCAAGGTCCCCCATCCTCCCAGGCCCAGACGCCAGTGGATCTACCTTTCGTGCCGTCTACGGGGCCGTCGGGAACGCCTCTGGGAGGCCTGGAACATCCGCTGCCTGGCCACCACCCATCCAGCGAGGCGCAGCGGTTTACAGATATCCTGGCGCACCCTCCGGGGGACTCACCCAGTCCGGAGCCCAGCCTGCCCGGGCCTCTGCACTCTATGTCGGCCGAGGTCTTCGGTCCCAGCCCGCCCTTCTCCTCACTGTCGGTTAACGGTGGCGCGAGCTACGGGAACCACTTGTCTCACCCCCCTGAAATGAACGAAGCGGCCGTGTGGTAGCGGGGTCTCTCACGGTTCTCAGAGTTAATGGTTGTACAGAAATTAACTTTTATTTAAGAATAAAAAAAAACCATAAAAGCAAGCCTGCCCCATTTCCTCCAGCCTCGGGGACCATTCTTGGTCCAAGGAGACCACTGGAAAAGCAGGAAACAAAATAGGATCCAAATCCGCTTGGAGGCCGGACTGGGGTCTGCGCCCTGGAAGGCGAGGTGCAGAACTGGGGCCCCAGAAGAGAAATGCAGAGCTCTCCCACCTGGACCGGCATCACTGGACAGACTCCGCAGGCATGTGCCTCTGGCCGGCGGGCAGCGGAAAGACATCTCGACAGCTGCAGGCACGCTCTGCCATTGGTGTTGCCAGGAGCCCTGGGGAGGGAGGCTGTGATGCGCGCAGTCGGGTAAGGGAGGTGAAGCCGCCTGGCGCGCTCCCGGGCCAGCCCAGAGGGTTGGAATCCTGAGATATCCCTTATAGTGTTGTCTCAGAATTCAGCGACAGCGACAACAAACTCATAGCTTCAGAAACACCGACCTGCTGTGCATCAGGTGGGACTATATATATATATATATATATTTTTTGTCTCTCTGGGTTTTTTGTTTTTGTTTTTGCCAAAATTGCAAAATTCTAAATGTAAAGCCCTCAGTATCAACTCTTCTACCTTCACAAAGCTCTACACACACAGCGATACACACCAACACACTGGATAGGATGGTCTCCAGTCAGACCTCTCAGTAAAATGACTTGAATATCGGTCGTACAAGAAAAGTATTCTACCTTTACACACAAAAGTTTAAAAAAAAAGACTATTGAACTAAAAGCAGTCAACTGTTTACGTATAATGTTAAATTCAGGAGTTCAGTGTTTTACTAATATATCCTGTTTTGAAACCTCTTGTTCAAACAAAAAATGTTTTGAGCAATCAACCAAAATTGTTATTTTTCTTTTCCTGTAGATGTTCTGACAGATTTGCAGGGCTTGCGGCTCACTGTGCTAGTATGTAAAAAAGGTGTTGTTTACGCAGGCAAAGAAAACATGATATTCAGACAGTTGCCAAATAGAATAATTATAGCACAAATACTGTAAAGGTGCCTGGCACCAGCAACCTGAGAAAGTGTTAAAAAAAAGTGTTACAAGGTTTAAAAACATCTTTGCTAATTTTTAGTCCTGTTGAACATTCATGGAATTGTTAATATGACTTATATAGACCCACACAGGTTTTATTTTTGTGTCTTTAAAATAAAAGTCCAAAATATTTAAATTTTATGGTCAAATATGCAGTCAACAGCTGCTACTTTTTTCTTTATATATTAAATTTCTCATATGTCTTTTATTGTTCTAATAAACCTAAGCTTGTGTGACCTCCAGTGCATATTAGACCATTCACTGTATGAAAGAAAACATGTTGAATAAATTTGTGAGTTTTTAATAAAAATAGAAAACCTGATGTTTAGATAATTGGTGTGGTATTTGATGTTTTCAATGACTGAAGGGGAGACCTCCTGGGGTGCTGAGAAGCCAGGAGAAGAGAAGCAGGACTGTTTTGCCTTGGCTGTGGCTGAACTCTGCTAAAGCCAGCCAAGCTTTACTCTGTGGCTTCCTGCTGTTATTAAATACAGATTTGCATTCTGTGGATTTAACTGATACAGTTGAGGAGATATTTGCTGATAAGTTAATATAGAATTTGAAATAGAAATAAAATCCCTGGCTAAAAAAATGAGTGGTGCCAGCCTGTGATTTAGGCATGAGATCCAGAGAACTCTGTCCTTCTCCTTGCACATGCAAAACTGGGTTTGTGAATATCAGGTACTTGTAAATATAGCTAGAGGTGTTCCTTTTTAGTTTCAATTCATTTTCCATAGATAATCCTACTTTCTAATACGGGGGCTTGAAAGATAACATAAAATGAATGCACAGCATAGCTAGAAATGAAATACTTTAATCCCTTTCACAGAACTGATATGAAATTGTTATATTTTATAGTATTTGTTACATTTGAAGTTCCCCAGAAGGAAAACTATTTTGCCTGGCACAAGATATGTAGTAAGTTTCTCTGAAAGATGAAGAAAAATAACTAACAGAAAAATCACAGTTCAACTGGGAGTTGCCAGTAGGTTCTGAAAAGTAGTTCAATCCCTTCCATTAATTAGATTTCTAATTTCCTTCATTAGAAATGGAAGGAAAAAGAAAAAGAAAGAAATAGAAGAAATTTGAATATTTTACCTACTTTGAAATACTTGTGCTTGGGTCTATGTGTGCGTTTTAATATCAGAGGCTATTAGAGTCCCAGAATTTCTTTTTCATAGCACCTAGATTTCAGTCTGGATTATTTATTCCCTTATTTTAAAAAATATCAAAGTTTTTACATTAAATAGTATGTAATTTCCAGCATCGTTTTCATATTTTGTTAAGACACAGCCAAGTTTATCTTTCCTGCAGAGAAAGCTTTAAAGTAAACAATATTTCACAGCATCCCTATGATGGCTTATCAAATGTGGGGTGGAGGCACTATCAGGGAGAAATCTGGCAGTGTTCTTTCAGAAATAAAAAAAAAAAATGAAATACAAGGGAGACTTTTGAAACTCCTATCCTCTGCATACAGCACATTTTCTTTACCTGTTTTATGTGCAATCACTGGATGGGCTTGTTTTTGTCCTTTTCGCATTTATATACATTAAATCATAGCTAACTTATTCATTACAGCCACCACCTCTATCCCCTCCCCCTTAAAGACATTTCATTTGACTGAACGTAAGTTCGTCGGGAAGCTGCATTTTTCCTATCAAAGCTGCTGAATTATTTAGCAGCTTTATTGTGGTATCTGGTATTTGATAAGAAGCGTTTTAGAGTTGGGGGCGCGGGGTGGATTCAATTCTTAACTCCTTGGCAGTTGCGCAACGCAGTCTTTCCGCTCCGCGCCACACCGTGAAACCTGGTGAACGCCCGAACAGGTGGCAATGCTCAGCAGTCTAATTTGAGGCTGAAGGGGCAGGAAGAAGAGTTCTAGAAACGGCAGGGGCTGATTTATCATCGCCGCGCTGCCCACCGCTCACCCTGAGGTTTAGGGAAGCGCTGTACCAAGCCCACGCGGAGCTCCCGGGAAAGACGCGCCGGTTGAAGAGAAGCAGCCGTGAGGTTCCCTCCTGGCCGGGAGGTCAGTCCCTTCTCAGGCCCGGCTTGGCAGCACGTTACACCCCCAACCCCCGCAGCCATCTTAAAGTCTTCACCTCTGGGTCTCCTGCCGCCTGCCCTCAGGGTTCCAGCTCCGGGAAGCTGCCGTCTGCGCCTGGCGAGGCGCTTCTGAAGCTCACCCATTCAACTTCTCCTGGCTGGCCGGCCTGGGCTAATCGATCCCCTTGGTGCAAGACAAAGTGGGGAAACACTTTTCTTCGGAGAACCTGAACAGCCCTCACCAGGGGTCTGGGACCTGCGGTTTGATGGAGTCTGAAAAGACAGGCAGGTTGGGACCTGGTTTCCCTAAACTCTTGAAAACTTCTGGTTAAGTGAACAGTATCTCTTTGGACAATTGGTGGGGGTGTCTAATGTCACCTCCTATGCTCTGGTGCTCTTACATCTATCTGCCTGCTACTTTGCAAGTTATTAGTAGCAGGATTGTGAATCAGGAGACCCTCCTGCCTTCTCTCCAGAGGACAGACTGTTCTTTTGGAAGACTGCTCTGTTTTATTCTCATCTCTCTGTTCACCTCATCTGCTCTCGTCTCTAAAGCACTCAGAGGTGGAAATTTCTTCTAGGGAGGTATATAGTTTTTGAAATATTCCCTCCCATAGTTCACTTTCTGTCTCCACCCTACCCCACCCCAAAATGGCAACCCTTCTTCCACATCTCAAAAAGCTAAAATGCAATTAGGGAGGGGCCCCGAGAGGGAGCACCTGAGAGGCTCCTCTTCTAAACCTATGCCTCAACTTTTCTCCGTTGTATCTGAGGTCCTAGAACTCTTTCTTCCACTTAAAGAGTCCTCTTCTTACCCTCAATATGGGGTAAGAAAGCAGGGGGAGCTTTTTTGGAATGTGTATGACAGAAGTGCTCTTGATTCTTTTGTAGTCTTTTTCAAGTCATCAGAGACCAGGACAGAGAAGGTGGAGTAGTTAAGCAGGTCTTTGGCATTTTCTGCTGTTTGCCCAGCACAGTCTCATATGGGCTAGCAATGTCTTGTTTACGTGGTAGCTTAGAGGTGTTTCACCTTGTCTCACCTTCCTCTTCCTTTTTTCCTTTCTCCCTATCTGGAAGACCAGACTCGTAAGCACTATTAAGGCTCAAAGTAGAAAGGCAAGAGGATTGAGGGAGTGAGTTTCACAAATGCAGTATGGGAGAAACATTTTTGTTCTTTGAAACCCAGGGTAATGGAACATTGTGGAGAACTGAGGAGTACTTTTCCTTTTTTTTTTCCCCTTTGGAGATGCCCAGATACAGATACAAGACTGCAATTATAGAGGATATGTTTAAAAACAAAAAAAGCTGTACTCAGAGCCTGAGTTTTCTTACAGATGGTAAAAAGAGGTTTTCTTCACTTGAGTCCCCTGTGTAGCTTGGCATTCTTTCCCTTCCATGTCAGAGGGGTTTACCCTAAGACATATTTTCCTTCCTCTCTGCACCCATGGTTGACTTCATTCAAGAGCCACCAAGGGCAGGAACATGGGAGGACATATGTCTTCTCATTGCTTGACTCTGAGGGCATATGAAGACTGAAAGTCAGAGACCTCTCTTTTTTTTTTTTTTTTTTTTTTTTTTTGGTTCTGACACAGGAGACACTGGGGAGCTAATAAGAACTGCTCCAACTGGCCTAGATGGTACTCAAGAAGGGGCAGTGCCACAGTGCAACACTAACGACTTTTTTCCTGGATCCTTTTGAGGCAGTTTTTCTATTTAGTTGGTTCTAGGTTTTTACAAGTGACCTCCAATCGATACTGGAAGGATAGACCAGTTTGTAGTCAGACTTATCATTCTTTATTGCAGTTTATGTTTACACGTTTGTCTGTCCCCCCAGGCTGATCACTGTGGGTAGAGAAGCTAACTTACTCATCTTGTATCTCCTCTAGCAGTGCCTGCCACATAGTGGGCAGTCAGGGAATGCTCAATGAAGAAAAGACAATGTAAAGGGACTTCATCTTTCCATGTGTCTGGGTGCAATTAAATCTATTCTATTAAGTCTTTATATTTTGAATCTACTCCTCTAAAAGTGGACCTGAGTTTTAATTTTTTTTTTTGCATTTGTGCATCAGTTTCAGGTCTGAGTACTCCTTCATTTCTAAATAATAAAGATATCAATATCGAGGAGTGTGCACTCTACCCGCTTTTCCTTGCGCAGGCAAGGCTACTTGGAGAAACTACAGAAACGATATTTATTTGTACACAGCTATAGCAATTCCTAAGTATTCCTATATTAACAGACCCCAGTAGTTGACTTCACACTTACACATGTACATCCCTGACCTAGGATTCCCATATCGCCCAGGGACGGCAGGCGTGTTTCCGAACCCAGACTCCTTTAAATTAGGAAAAGCCACATCTATTTTGGGTCCTAGTGTATGCGTGTCTGGTTCCGCATCCGAGGTTCGAGAAGCTTACTCTTTACTCTCTCCTCCTTCTCAAATCAGCCACCGCAACACTACGCTTTATTCTTAAACGAACCTCACACAAAGCTTGAGGCATATTTTGTGCAAGGGAACGAGGGCTGCGCACAACGCAATCAAGGAAGGCGCAGAGCCGGGGGCTGTCACGTGCCATCGCGCGCTCCCGCGCCTCTCCACCAGCCACCACGGCGCACGCGCACGCGCACTCGCGTTCAAAGGGTTGGAACCATCCCTTCAGCCTTTCGCGCGCTTCCGCTTTTATCGTAGCAACGCCCGTAGCGACAGGGCAGGCCCCGCCCCCTCCCGCGCGCACGTCCCGGAAGTTGTCGGTCTGAAGCTGAGCGCCCGGCTCCGCGCGGTCCCTGTCTGTGTTGCTGGGAGTGTCCGGGCGAGAGAGCCTGGCTAGAGAGAGCGTCCGAGCAGGCGCTTGGGCCGCACATTCACGAGCGCAGCGCGGACCTGGACTGGTGACGATGGCGGGGACACAGCCGCTGGCTCTGCAGCTGGAACAGTTGTTGAATCCACGACCGCGCGAGGCGGATCCTGAGGCCGACCCGGAGGAGGGTGAGGCCTGACTGGGGCAGGCCACGTGGGCAGGCCACGTGCAGGGGTGGCTTGTGAGGGGTTTGCAGCAGTGCCTCGCCGCCTGTCCTGCTCTGCTAGAGGAAAATTGCCTCCCGCGATGGCTGCCCCCGGGCTCGCGGGGTCCCAGGGACTTAGGCTTCTTTTGACCTGCACTCTAGACTTGGTGCCCCGGTGGGTGGGCCTTTCTGGACTTATACCCAGCACTTCCGGCCAAGAGCTGGTTAAAGTTGGTGAAGGGCTGTCAGAGGGAGCCAGAGCGTGGGGGCAGGCAGCAGGTTGTAAGTTATCTTTCAAGATGCTGTTACTGGTATTGACCTTTGAAGGAAGAAAGAAGTCTCATCAGTTTTGGTTGTTGTTGCCTGAACTCTGGCTGCCTCTAAAAACTTGCTTGGAGAACGAAGGAAAAAGTAATATTCCCTGGTTCTGTTTAAGCCTCTGTAGCTCTCAAGATGCTCACTCAGGGGCTGACAACAGACCACTGTTCTGTAAGATGATGTTCAAGTTCTAACTGGGAATAATCCTGCTTTAGTCTTGAGTCAGAGAAGTTTGAGGAAGGGATAATAATGAGGGATAAATGTCAGTGTTGAACCATACCTTAGGAATCTCTGTTGAAGGAACCAGGGGCTGTTTAGCCAAGATAAGGAGATGTAAACTCCCTGAAGGATGGGATGGAGTGAAGATAGAACTTGATGGCTGATTTAAGATATTGGAGCAACCTGCACATATAGAAGAGCAATTGGACTCATTTTAAAGGATCCAAGATAGTAAATATAAATACAGAAATGTATTTACTAGTAGAGGCAAGGAGTCAGCTTTCTATTTAGAAACATCATTAAGACAGTAATCAATCTGGAGAGGTAACCTTCTCTATTCCTGGAACTTGGGATTTTGTAGAGGACATTCAAGTATGAATTGAAATAGTTTAACAGGGTTCCTATTAACATTCCTCCTAACCTGAGATTGATTACTTTTCCCTCTCCTGCACAGCCACTGCTGCCAAAGTGATTGACAGGTTTGATGAAGGGGAAGATGCAGAAGGTGATTTCCTGGCAGTGGGTAGCATTAGGAAACTGGCATCAGCCTCTCTCTTGGAAACAGACAAAAGGTATTCTGGCAAGACTACCTCTAGAAAAGCTTGGAAGGAAGACCATTGGGAGCAGACTCTGCCAAGTTCATCTGGTAAGTAAACTTATTTGCATGGAACTCTTTCTTCCCTAATTTTTTCTTTTTAAGAGAGAAAAAGAATCAGTTTTATGTAGTTTTTCGTGTGGCTTTCATTGTTCCACCGCTTGGCTGTGTACATGGTGCTAGGGTGTGAACCTGTGTCATCACATGTGCTAGGCAAGCTCCATAACCCTTGAGCCACCGCTTCAGCCTGGTAAAATCCTTTTTTATAGGTGCTCTGCAAATCTGTGTTCCCCTAAGTATTCTCTTAGAAGAGATCATTGATTTGGTATTAGGAAGGAAATTAGAGGTTATTTCATTTCACTTCATAAGGTGAAGTTGCTGTATACCTCATTTTAGGGCTCACCTTAAAATGGTGTAAAGAAAAGGTAATACATACTGGAGAGGATTATGTGTCAAAGAAGTATGGTGTCTGATGAGCATGTTTGGCTTAGTCATAACCCTTTTCCTTTGGTTTTTCAGGTCTTATATTGACTACTGTATAATATCAGTTATTTGTGAAATTCATCTTTTGCCCTTGTAAAAACAACAATGCTTCCCTCTTCCCCTGCAAGAAAGTTGGGAGGATATGAACGTCCAGTTTAAAGAGTTATAAGTTTCTCATGGCAGAAGAAGGGCCTGGATATGGTGATTATTAAGGATGTCATGTATTTTCCTTTAGGGAGGACAGGGGTACCATGTTGAGAATCCACAGATAACATAAAAAGAACTGTCATTTGGATTATATATCTATGATATAGTCCTTGATGTAGTTCTGGGTGCTCCTGATAAGCTCATTTCATATTCTTTGTCTAGAGACTGATAAAGGGACCAATCATGAGAAAAATATGATAGTATTTATAGAATTCTCACTACATGTTAGCCACTGTGGTTAGCTTTTTAAGTTCTGAGAACCTAGTACACAGTATGTCCTCAAAAAATATCATCATTATTACTACCTGTATCTTTTTATTTAATTCAGTAACTGAAGTGGTTGTTATTGTTTAATCCCCATTTTACAGATACGGACGTGAGGGGCTAATTGGTTAAGTAACTTTTTCAAGGTCATATAGTTATTAAGTGGAATAGCCAGGATTCAACTGAAAACAGTCTGATATTAAAATCTACACTCTTAATTTTTTGTGGTACTAATGATTGAACCCCAAGGTGCTCTACCAATGTGCTATATCCCCAGTCCTTTTTTATTTTGAGGCAGGGTCTTACTTAATTGCCCAGGATGGCCTTGAACTTGCTATCCTCTTGCCTCACTGCCTGAGTAGCTGGGATTATAGGCATGCATCACCATGCACAGCCCAAAATTTACTACTGTGCTGTTTCAGTGTTTCTTAGTCTGAGAAATGGTATATATTCAAAGAATTTAAAGGATTATTTGCCAGTTTTACATTTAGTTTTTATATTTCTCTATATATTTCTTGCAGTGATGGGGATTGAATTCAGCCTTATACATGCTAAGTCAGTGCTCTGTCACCAAGCTACATCCCCAGCCTGTGTTTTTATTTACACATACTTTTTTTTTTTGTACCAGGAATTGAACCCAGGGGCTCTTAACCACTGAGCCATATCCCCAGGACTTTTTATTTTTTATTTTGAGACAGGGTCTCATTAAATTACTTAGAGCCTCACTAAATTGCTGAGGCTGGCTTTGAGCTTGCAATCCTTCTGCCTCAGCTTCCCAAGCTGCTGGGATTACAGGTGTGCTCCACCATGCTTGGCCTGTATTTGTTTTGGCAGCATTGTCTGCATCTTAAGCTTATGTGTATCTTTTAAAAGAAGTACTGAAGACCCATCATATTTTAATAAAATGTTTTATTAAAGAAGGTTGTTTTTATTTTAAGACAGAGTCTTGCTAAAATGCCCTGATTGTCCTTAAACTTGTGGGTCTCCTGCCTCAGCCTCCTGAGTAGCTGGGATTATAGGCATGTGTGATCACACCCAGCTTCTTTATAGTCTTTCTTAAATTCACTTGTCCCAGAGTTAAAATTTGTTTCCTTGGGAATTGAAATTTTGTCAAAGCACTTAATTCTTTCCTATATCTCTTTTCCATTAGAATCTTGCCTTGGAATTAGACCCATACTCTTTTTATCTTTGTTTTCCCCTACCATTTTAGATGTAGTAGATGTATAATAAATATTTATTGAATTGAATACAATAATTAAAATTTGCCAGGCGTGGTGGTGATCATAAGGGAGGCTGAGGCAGGAGAATCTCAAGTTCAAAGCCAGCCTCAACAATTTAGCAAGGCCCTAAGCAACTTAGACCTTGTCCTAAAATATAAATATCAACAGGGCTGGGGATGAGATTTAGTGGTTAAGTGCCCCTGGGTTCAATCCCTGGTACCAAAAATAAAAATAAAAATTTCCCTGTAATAGAAGCTATACTTCTTCAGTTGAAATGAAGTGTCTTCTTCAGGTAATACCCATTTTTTTCTTTTTTCCCTCCCTTCTGTTTCAGACAACGAAATACCTGATGAGGAAGGGTCCGAAGGTGGAGATTGGGAGGGACTGGACATTGAGAAATCTGATGAGGATGATCTGAGTGCTGCTGAGGATGCTGAGGATGGCGAGAACAGTCTGACTGGGAGTAAGAAGAGCAAAAGCCACTCTACAAAAACATCAGGCTTTAGTTTTCAGAGCATTAGTGACTTTGAGAAATTTACCAAGGGAATGGATGATCTTGGTAGCAGTGAGGAGGAGGAAGACGAAGAGGAAGAGAGTGGCATGGAAGAAGGGGAAGGGGATGGCGAGGAAGACTTGGAGGGTGAGAGTGAGGAAGACAGGGCTGGAGACAGGAGCAGTGAAGATGATGGTGTGGTGATGACCTTCTCCAGCACCCGAATTTCCGAGGAAGTGGAGAAAGGAAGAGCTGTGAAAAACCAGATAGGTTTGTATGTGGTTTTATTGGTTTTTCAAAGTATCTGCATTTTATCAACTTTTTTTTTTTTGTTTGTTTGATTTTGGCTAGTCTGTCTCTCCTTCCAATTAGTTTGTGACATGCTTCACTTACCCAGAGGCCTAAAGCTCTGTTCCTCTGTGCTTAGCCAGGCATTTCTGCACTGAGCTGCTTAGCTGGTTCTGCTCTAGTACTTGTGGCAGTGGTGGAAGATTGAAGAGGAGAGTATTTCCTCCTCTCCTTGGGCTTTAGCTTTCCCTTTATTAGAGCAAATATGTGCTTCCAAGGTATGGAATTTATTTCCTAGAATAAAGAGTATTTCCATGGCACGGAACTTGTAAAATCGTGCTGCTTAGAGAGTGGTGTGGTTTCCTGCCCCTCCCTTGTCCCCATCCCAGAAGACTGTATAACTCAGTCGTGGGGTTCTCTTTTCTTCTTTTTCAGCACTATGGGACCAGCTCTTGGAAGGGAGGATCAAACTACAAAAAGCTCTGTTGACAACCAATCAGCTGCCTCAACCAGATGTTTTTCCTGTTTTCAAGGACAAAGGTGGCCCAGAATTTGCCAGTGCCCTAAAAAATAGTAAGACTACTTATGTCATATTGGGATATACTTGGAATCACTCAGGTACATTGGGATATACTGGGATCAGTGTAAAGGAAGAAAATTTTATGTTAGTGATGCTGTGGTATAGAATAGTGGTTTCTACTCTTCTTTTAAAAACAGCAGTATAATCCATTTATCAAATGACACCTTTGATTGAAATGTATTGGGTGCCTTGTCTATTCCAGTTTTTTCCCTGCTGTTGCTCCCCATTCTCCACTTGCTTTCTGTTATTTCCTTTTTTGGGGGGGTACTGGTTATTGAATCCAGGGGTACTCTACCACTTAACTGCATCCTCAGCTTTTTTTATTTTTATTTTAAAAGAAGTCTGAGTAAGTTGTTCAGGCTTGCAGTGAACTTGTGATCCTTCTGCCTTGGTCCCTCTTAGTTACTTCTTTTATCTTTAGGGAACACTATTTGAAAACCCACTGATATAGAACAAAAGGGAGAGGATGAATATTTAAACTCAGTTCATTTAAGGTGTTTGTATCAGGTACTTACACGATGCCTTCCTTTACAAGGTTTTTAGAACAACATACTAAGGTGATCTTATATCTTTTTTGGACGGCAACAAGTGAGAGGTGATGTCTGTAGTGGGGAGATATAAGTTTTGGAAGGAAATTGCTGAGCTATAAAATCAAAGAATTGTAGGGAGAAAAAGAATTTAGAGATTATTTGATTCCCAATTCCCTCATTTTACAGATGAGAGAACTGAGGCCCAGAGAAAATGACTTTCCCAAAGTTACAGAGCTTGTTTATGAATGGCAGAGACAAAACTTCAGCTTTTCTGACTCATGATCTAGGAGCCTTCCTTCTGTACCACACTGCCTCCTGTGTGCCCAGTGGCACTGAAGGACTGGGGCACAGGGAGATTTGGGGTGAGTGCACTGTGGTTGGAATCCCTATTCTGTATTTGCATGCTGAGACTTTGTATTTTCATTTGCTCTTGAAAACTTAGAGCCCTGTATGCTGATACATGCCTGTAGTCCACCTACTTTGGAGGCTGAGGCCAAAGGATATCTTAATCTTAAGCCTAGGGGTTTGAGTCCAGGATAGGTCACATAGCAAGACCTCATCTTAAAAACAAACAAACAAAAACAACAACAACAACAACAAAATTTTTTTTTTGAATGTACAATATAAAGTTAAGTGTTGGAAGAGACCTTAGTGGGCATCTAATTTGGCATCTTCCTCTGCATGGGGCTACCTTAAGCCATTTAAAGTACATGAATTGCATTTCTAGGATAGAGAAGTTTGTGAATGTTTAGTGTATAGGAGAATATCTGGTTTAATTTGGAATGACTTTCTGGCATCCAATTATTAATTTCTGTGTCCTGCCATACTTTAAGTCTGTTTTCTGTGTGAAAAATCTGGGCAGTACTTCCAAGGAGCCCTCCTGGGTCCACCTGAGTGTGGGTTTATTTATTTTTTATTTATTTAATTTTTAAGTGAGAAAGAGAGAATCAATTTTATTCTAGGTTTTCCTGTGGCCTTTGTTGCTTTGTTGTGTACATGGTGCTGGGGTTTGAACCTGCGTACTTGCGCATGCCTGGCAAACACCGTAACCACTAAGCCACTATACTAGCCCCAGGGTGGGTCTTTTATACCCATTCCCTTAACTTTGCCTCCTTTCTCAAAGAGATGATATATTGATGGTTTCACACTTCGAGATTTTTGGAGCATTTCTCTGCTATTTTTAATGCCCTAGTACCCTAGTTTCTGGAATGCCTTTGAATGAGACCTAAACTGCTCTGGATTAAATGTTTCACAAAAAGGCCTTTTCCCTTTTCCATTTTTTTTTTTTTTTGTTCTTACTTGAGTTTTTTTCCTTTTTTTTTTTTAAATCTTAAAATATAGATATTTTAAGGGATAGCATCAGGTATGATGGACACATTCTCATTATTGGATACCATTTAGTTTCTTTTTCTTTTTTTTAAAGAGAGGGAGAGAATGAGAGAGAGAAAGAGAATCAAGATTTTATTTTTTCATCTGGCCTTTGTTTTCCCGACACTTAGTTGTATATGTAGTGCTGGGGTTCAAACTTGGGTCCTTCTGCATGCAAGGCAAGCACTCCAACCACTGAGCCACTGCTCCAGCCTCCATTTAGTTTCTGTAGTCATTGGTCATTTAACTTTTGTTTTATAATGTTTCTGATTGTTTTAATCTGTCTTTTTTATATTTAACTAATTGCCTGTTTGCTTCATTGGTGAACTCAGTTAATCTGACAGTGTGGTTTTGGTGGAGGAGGGAGAAGAAAGAATCCTTGGTGTCAAGCAAGAAGATGGGGAGCTCTCTCAAACCTAGAATTTATGTACCTCTGAAGGGTAGCTAATTTTTGTTTGTTTTAGCCTTCTGATGGCTGTATGACATAATATGTTCCCTCTTTTGGTAAACAGAGTTTAAGAACAATTCCTTGGTTACATTATTCTGGATGACCAGTTTATACTGTGTTATCTAGTTGGAGTGGAATGTAGGCTGAATTTGTACCAACTCCAGAACAAACTGGAACTTATTGTCTTTAATTAAATCTCTGCAATCTGCTTGGTCTTATAGGGTAAAGTCAGACTGCCTGGGTTTAGATTTCATCTCAGCAATGGATTAGCTCTGTGACCTTGAACAAGTTACTTCACAGTAAAATGGGGATAATATGGTTGTGAGGATTAAAGGACATAATCAATATAAAACATTAGCACAGGGGCTGGAGCGGTGGCTCAGCGGTTTAGGTGCTTGCCTGGCAAGCACAGGGACCCGGGTTCAAACCCCAGCACCACATACACAACTAAGTGTTGCAGCAATTAAGGCCATGTGAAAAACTAAATAAAGTTGTTCCTCTCTGTCTTTCTCACTGTCCCTCTCTCTTTAAAAAAAACAAAACAAAACAAAACATTAGCACAGTGTCTGGCACACATCATGCCATAAATGTTAGGTATTAGTATTGTCTTTTTCTGCTAAAAGGCATTTGGCAGTGTTTAGCCATGTGAATTATTGTCTTCAGTGTAACTAACCATCATCCCCACTGTCTTCAGTGGATTTTTAACTTTTTATTAGTAGTCAGATTCTCTATACAATTTAAATTAGCTATTTGTTCTGGAAGGTGGGCAGTGTTATAGTCTGTACTTATAATTTGTCTTTGGCCTCTAAGAACACTATGGAAAGGTGACTAAAGATTTTCTTATTGTCAAACCTGAAGCATTATTTTATTGTGAAATAGTTCCTATGGCTTTGGTGACACTGTACTTGCCATTCGGGTTCTCCTACCTTCCTGACCTCTTATGCTCCTCTTTTTTATTTTATTTATTTTAAAATTTATTTTATTTTATTTTTAAGAGAGAGGGACAGAAAGAATCAGTTTTATTTTTTTTCTCATGTGGCTTTCGTTCCTCTAGCACTTCATTGCGTATGTGGTGCTGGGGTTCAAATCCATGTCCTTGCGCATGCCAGGCAAGCACCGTAACCAGAGTCACGGCTCCAGCCTCTATGGTCCTCTTTTGTCCTCTCCGTGCAAACTTCATTGCATTTAGAATCCTGTCCTTAGGTTGTGTTTTCTCAACATATATTCTCCTTGCACTGTTATTTACTCTCATATCCCTAACTACAGTCTCTAAAACAGCAGACTTCCAGCCACTTTCTAGGATTCTAAACTCCTGGACGCCAAGTCATTGTACTTTTAGCAATTTAAACTTTACTTTTCAGAAACTGAACAAATATCTCCTTTTTCCACATTTGTACTAAGTCCCCAGTTACCTTGGTATATTACCTGTTGGTAATTAGAGCTTTTGGACCATGAAGTGATTTCATTTTTTTTTTTTTTTTTTTTTTAAAGAGAGAGGGACAGTGAGAGAGACAGAGAAAGAGAGAAACAACTTTATTTAGTTTTTCACATGGCCAACACTCAGTTGTGTACGTGGTGCTAGGGTTTGAACCTGGGTCCTCGTGCTTGCCAGGCAAGCGCCGAAACCGCTGAGCCACTGCTCCAGCCCCTATGAAGTGATTTCAAAGACATTTTTTGAAAGCTGGATATAGTAGCCCATGCTTGTGTTCTCAGTTATCTGAGAGGCTGAGGCAGGAAGATCCCAAGTTCAAGGTCAGCCTAGGCAACTTAGTGAGACCCTGTCTCAAAAATGAAAAAAGGGTGCAGCTGAATGGTAAAGCACCCCTGGGTTCAATTCCTAGTACTACTGAAAACACAAACAAAAATAAGCAAACAGACAAAAAGACAATCTTTGAAATTTTAGTGGCTGTTAAAGTAGTAGACCATGAAGTAACCTTAACAAAGTTAAAGGATAGTCTGTGAACAAAGGTGCTTCTCCAAAGAGGTTAGCTTTCCCCCTCTGACTTTCTTTTAACAAATTCTGTAGTATTAAGAGGTCAGCCTTTTGTTTTGATGGCAATGATATGTAATGAAGAAAGCAAATTACTTAAGGAAATCTCAGTGTGAATTTAGAAGGAACAGTACAGTGAGCCTCCATATGCCATCATCACTTAAGCAGTTACTCACAGCCAATCATATTTCATGAGTATTTATCTTAGCTTCCCCTCTTTTTGGATTATTTGGAGCATACTCTCTCTCTCTTTTTTTTTTTTAAATAGTGAAAATTTTATTTATTTATTGGTTTTACATATTGGAGGGAATCGTTGTTACATATTCATGCACACATGGATATTGACAAAGTAAGTTAAGGGTGATCCTAGTCCAGGATCCCCCACTTACAACCATTCCCTGATCTCATGTCTCCTCTGTAATACCCCCATGCTATAATTAGAAATGAGCATATACATGTATATTAATTTTTGAAATTTCTGAGTTTCTTTACCTGCCTGTGCATAGTTAGGCTTCTCATGGGAGTCAGATGTTCCCAGTTGTATTGTTAACCCCCCTTATCCCTCCCTTCTCCTCTGACCTTCATAGTTATAGTTCCCCCAACTTGTGTGAAATTTCAACTATGGTGAGTTTATTACTTAAACTTAGCTAACTTTCATCCTGTCTTAGGTTTTAATCTAGCTTCCACGTATGAGAGAAAATATTTGGCCCTTAAGTCTCTGAGTTTGGGATATTTCCTTCAGCATAATTTTTTTCTATTTCCATCCATGGCTGCAAATGCATGATATCATTCTATGTAATAGCAGAGTAGAACTCCATTATATATATATATATATATATATATATATACCACAGTTTTTTTAATCCATTCATCTAGTGAGGGGCATATGGGTTGGTTCCCATAGTTTAGCTTTTATAAATTGAGCTGCTATAAACATTGATGTGACTGTGTGTCTGTGGTATGCCAATTCTAGCTCTTTTGGGAAAATACCCAGTAGTGGGATAGCTGGGTTGTAAGGTGGTTCCATCCCTAGTTTTTTGAGGAGTCTCCACACTTTCCAGAGTGGCTGTACCAGTTTGCAGTCCCACCAACATTGTGATAGTGTTCCTTTCTCTCCATAACCCATCTAGTTATGGGTTATCTGTTATTGTTCATATTCTTCATTTTTGCCACTCTGACTGGAGTGAGGTGGAATCTCAGTGAAATTTTGATTTGCATTTCTCTGATTGCTAGTGATGTAGAATATTGTCTCATATTTATTGGCTTTTTGGACTTCCTCTGTTGAGAAGTTTCTCTCTAGTTCCCTAGCCCATTTATTGATTGGACGGTTTGTGTTTTTTGGTGTTCCGTTTTTTGGATACTCTCTAGTTTATCAGTAAATCTTTCAGCATGTATGTTTGATTAAGATATCACCTTACACCAGTCAGAATGGCAAAGATGAAGAAAATAAACAACAATAGATGCTGGAGGGGCTGTGGAGAGATAGGCACACTAACACACTGTTGGTGGAGCTGCAGACTGGTACAGCCCCTCTGGAAAGCAGTATGGAGAATCCTTAAGAAATTAGGGATGACTCCACCATACGACCCTGCTATTC